>JAUZSU010036182.1:0-10253 GCA_034780255.1 Parotocinclus maculicauda
AGTACTTGATCTTTACGGATGTTGTAGCTTTCTATTATTGCTAATATTGCAGACATGTAATGTCCACATATGAGGACTCAGGGTCTCAGGAGGTTAAGCTCGCTTAAGTTGGGACTGACCTTTTAAGATAATATAAGATTGTAAAGCTGCTTTAAGCGCTATGGAAATAAATTTCACTTTAACTTTGATAGAGCTGTAGTAACATGCCTAGTTTCAGATGGCATTAGTGCTTTTTGTCTTGTTGATTCTCTCTTACTCTCTGTACGAGAAAAAATAAAACAAGCTAAATGCATATTTTAAAAGAACAGCAGTATGCACATATTGATTAATGCATTGAAATTCACAAATTCACAAATGTGTGAGCTGCCATGAGCTTTTCATATGATGCTCTGTCTTCTCGAGCAGACGGTTCAATTATATACCCAAATATCACATAAAAAAAGGATCATTATAATAATTGCGTGTGGCATTTATCTTGGTGAATTAAAAAAAAAAATGAAGTGAATAAATCAAAAAAGGTCTCATCTTGTGCCTTCATTTGAATAATTAAGCTACATTTTCTAATCGAGTCTTAATGTAGACTAAATGAAAGTCCAGGCCTATTTTTTTTATTTATGGACTAGCCCAAAGAGAATACAGGGTGAGTCAGAAGTCACAGGACACAGTAGACTTTTCTCAAAGGCTGACAAATCCATTATTGAGGTTTGTTGGTCGGTAGCGGATCTTCAGACGATCACTACGTTTCTTGTCGTCCACAGTCCTGGTGTCTCTGAATTTGGTTACGAGAGATGTAACAGTGCTGTGTGAAATTGGTGATCCTTCTGGGTGTCGGTTGTTGGAAGCCTGTTGCTATGATACGACAGCTGCATTTCCCGGATATCAGAATCGTTAATTCCATCTTCAGTTACCTGTTACGAACTAGAAAGGTTTTAAACTTTCTGTGTTGAAAACATTTGATCCACAATAGATATTGCAAATCATTGCAGCAGTCAATTCCTGGGACAATTCTGGTCTTCTTTGATATGCTACATGACCACCTTCCATTGGAAAAACTTGCCTTTGATTCAATATGGCTGCTTTTAATGTGGCGGCCATGGTCCAGACATAGCAAAAATGATCGAATATCTGAATACCCCAGCAAGTTATTGGGCGAGTGGGTGTATCTTTTAGACTTTTGTATGTGAAATAATAGGGTGTCATCTGGGTGAGTCCTCTGGAACTCAATGCCCTGAATGACAGCATATATGAGCATGTACTGTATAATATTTTATATGCTGCTTATTTGCTACATACACTGTATGGGAAAGTTGTATGAGTATTAAACTGTGATGATGGTGTCTAGGAAACTGACATGTCTATTTTATTCTCATATTGGTTACAAATAAGTGCTATTTACGAAACTAGTGGCTTGAAAGACCAGAGGGACCACAGTGTCATGGCCCTGACGAAATGAATCTGTTCCTTCATCTCTCCACTCCCCACTCTGGGCTGTGTGAGCTGCTGATTTCACCCTGGCTTTGTTTATTAGACAGACATGCATCCTACTAATGTAATTAGTCCAGGATTGAATTTTAAAAGGCAGCCAGAAGGTAATGACTTCCCACAGGGACTGTGATGGCTCACAGCAAGCGCTTTACGTAGTTTCCGAGTTTCATCTGTGCTGTTACGTGAGCTTTTTAATTCAGACCTGTGGCAGACTGACGTACGAGTGAGGCAGAGCACAAATCCAAGCATGCGGACGAAAAATTGGGGACTAACAACCATGACTGTGGACTTGAGTGCCGGATTTGATAATTAGAGATTCGACAAAATCATAAAAGACCTGTGACTCGACTTTGACTTTACTGTCAGCGACCTGGACTTGGAATCCACCTTGGGCTCTAAGACTCAAAAATACTCGAGAGCCTCCACTAATTTTTAACATAACAATTTCGATTACATGAAGGCGCTGTTTGTGTTGTTTGCGTGGTGCTATATCACCGAAACTCTAAGGAGCTGAACTGCTCGGGCTTATTTACCTGTAACCTAGCAACAGGGGAAATTTTACAGACATTTGTGGGAATCTTTGTGTGCTGATGTTTAGGTTTGTGTGGTATGGAAACATGCTAACTTTGTTCGACAATTCAGGCTACACAAACAACGGTATGCCTGTGCTCCTATAGTTCACATAGTAATTATAGCTAGAGAATTAATAATGAATGTTGGCTAATGGGAACAGAGCGCTCTTCCAACACAATGTTTATTTCAGTGTTGAATGTTTCTTGCTGCGCTTGTAAAAAATTGTCTCCATAGCTATGACCGTTTCTGATTAGTAACTGGTAATTAACTGGTAACGAATTGTTTCATTTGGTTGATAGCACAATAAAACAGCCATGTTTGGAATTTGAAACTTGAAGTTTAGGTCTTGGGACAAGTCAAGACTTGAGATTTTTTCCCCAATGTTTGTTCTCAAATTAACTTATGGACTGTTTTTACTGCAGTGTTTGAACTCATAACCTTTTCATCACTAACACTGAAGGCTAAAGTGCCTTTTTGGATGACTTTTGGCCCACGTTCTCATGCATAACCTGCCTGTATGGTTGTATTAATGTTATATGTAAGTAATAACAATATTAGAGTACAAATTTTATTGTGAAAAACTGTACAATTGAAAGGAGGCACTAGTTACCCTGTTAAGCCATCTCTAGCCTGGATACAAGATGAGACACACTCAGGCATAAAGGCATACAGGTTCAGTATGGTATCCTGTGACACATTTGCACACAGATGTTGCAGCTGTGCCGGTACATCATTCACACTAATAGGTGGCTGAACCTGGAGTCCTAGCTGATCCCATAAATGCTTAATTGGGAATAAATCTGGTGACCAGACAGGCCCAGGAAGTGTTGCAAACTGGGAGGGACATTACTGGGAGACCCTTGCTGTGTGGGGTTGAACATTATCCTGCTGACAAATGCCACCTGGAAGCCCTGCCATGAAACTGTGGCCACATGACATCATGCACATATCGCTGATTTGTTAGTGTCCCTCGTATCACTACTGGGGTGACTGGGACTGTTAGATGCGATGGCTCCACAGATCATCACACCAGCAGTTGGGGCATAAAATCTGTATAAAAAGGCATCACAAGACCTCCATACTCAAGCCTGAATGCTGTTAGAAACCTTAACATAACCTGGATTTGTCACTAAAGGCAATGCAGTTCCGTCCGTAGCAGTTCAGGTTTCTCGTTCACAACATCACTGCAAACGACAGTGACTGCCAGTCAATGGAAGTACACAGAATCGCAGTGACGAAACAATTTTCTTAATATTGAGAATCTACATCTGCACGTTTTAGCCATTAACTTTTTTTATTGCATCCCGTCTTTGTTTATTAGTAATACCTTTGCTCCATGTGTGTACTAACGTAGTGTGCCTTTTCCTGTCTCCCCTCATGCACTGTTGTTTGGTAGTGCCTTGCTTTGCTAAATAATAGTTTCCCTGACTGCACTAACATCCACCTTTGCCTCCTTTATTAGGTCCAAGCATGACACTTACTATTACAAATAACACTTAAATACCTCAACAACTCAAACAAACCCAACTGTTGAAACGACTTGATTAAATCAAGTGTGTTAATGCCTAAGAACAGAGCTGTTGTAAACACAGGCCTGAGCTGCACAACTTGTCATGTTTACATTCATCAACCTTACCTGATATTGGTAGATTTGGAGCTTTGAAATAATTCACACGGATCTGAGGTGGAGTCAAGAAAGAAACAAACCGTTCTAAAGTTTTTGCAGTTCACCTGGTGAACACTAGAGGCACAGTCCGACCAATACGCCTTTAAAATGAGCTACAGATACACAATCTAATAGTCTGTTATTTTTTTATAGTGCATTTTTAAATAATATGATTTGGGATCTTCAACTAGATCTACAGGTGTGCACAGTTTAACTACTGCACAGGTCGTTGGCTGGAATGAATGCTGACGAGTTGTGTAGTTGTTTTATGCTAGTATTTTTACAAGACGACTATGTGTAAATGATATATAAATGCATCAGAGATACCGTTGAAAACTTGAGCAGTACGCCTGCTGCCATTGCATTCAGAATTGATAAAAATTCACAATAATTAGAGAAAATACAGTAATGTATTGTTAAAACCTTGTGTGTTTTTTTGTCAATTGCAATACATTTTGTCACGATGCATTGTTACACCCCTAGAAATGCATCTGTTTAATGAGTAACAATACTATTAGTCCATAATAATGCTTCTTTGTGAGATTAAATATTCCTCAATTGTGATTTGGTTTGTAATTGGTGGACATGTTTGGAGATGTGTGACCTGTAATTACGTTACCTGACATCTCAGACACAGGCAGTACAGTGAAAACTGCTCATTTGCAGACTTACATACCTAAACTAACTGAATTGTACACATCTAAATGTAAGGTGACAGCGGCAATTTTTTTATTCATGTCAGTATTTGTTAACTTTCTAGACTTTCTGTGACTTGGTTCATTAGAAGTTTTTTTAGCCGGTGCCTAGCAGGGCAGGAATAGCATTAGATCCATCGTAGGGCTCACATACGCAAACACACAAGGGAGACACCAATTAATTAGTTATTACATTACCTACATTTGGAGGACCATGTCACTGCGAAAGAACGACGTGTTACAGAACGATGGGTGTTTTTTCCTGTCCGATGCTCGAGTAATTTTACCCATAGTGACTGTGAAAGGCAGGTAACAATGCTGCCTCACACAAGGAAAAAGATACTCCTCGAGACTCAGCAGGCCCACTGGAGTCCATTCAGGGGCAGTCAAGCACATGACAAGGCCGTGAGAGAACTGGACCCGAGATGAATCACCCAAGCTGTAGCTCATGCACAAGACACAAACAAAGAAACACAGTAAATCTACAGAAATGGCACAGCGCCAGGGCTTCTCCGTCCTTTTTTTGTTGCAGAATAACGAATATCCCCTTGCAGCACAGAGTTTCAAAGGGACGAGAGACAGTTAGAACATGATATAGGGTAACAGGTTCGAGAAAGAGAAAGCTTTATGTTTTAGCAGCTGAAAGAATGACCTTTTGTTATGCACTGTAACAGAAAGGCAAGAAGCTGATTTTACAGAAGCATGACCATGCATGACCTGACTGATACATCAACTGACGATGGATAAGAAAAAAATTGCTACAAATATATTTAGGGACCCAGACCAGGGGTGTAATAGTGGAGCGTTTGCATTAAGATCAATAAAAGGAGACAATCATGTTAAAACACTCCAGGACTGTTTTCATTTTTACATGCAATGCCACCATTAGGGCACCATTCGATTGTATTGTTTGTTTTAGAAATTGTAAAATGATCCGTATATAATTATTTCCCAGTCTATTTTTTAGAATGCAATCAGGTATTTGTATAGATAAAAAATGTCCATGGCTTATTAATGTGTGGAAACAAACTATTAATTCATAGAAACTAGTTAGTAATGTGTGTAAACGAGATAATTTAGGTGTAGGAATGACATAATGAACACCTTGGAACAAGGTTTACTTATCATCATTTATCTTACTCCCACACCTTACCAACTGGATTTACGTATTAGGATCTCATTCCCACAGTTTACAGTCACAGTCACATCTTAATTTTAAGGGGATTAAGAGACTGAGGAGATGTCAGTTTTATTAAGAAGTAAATGTTACCAGCAGTGCTCCATAATTCATGTTCAGAAAATTCCGAAACAAAAAGAAAATATTTTCTGTATTTTGTGTTTGTATTGTAACACAGAGACTGAGAAATTATTTTACTTGGTATAAAATTTCTGAAATTACAAATCTAATGGTGGCATAAAACTTTTGCATCGGCAGTGTGTAGACTGCAATCGAATTAAGTAGCCTAAATTATACACACTCTTAATGCTTGTTTTGTAGTTCTTAAGTTACTATGTCTTGTTTTGGTCTCATTTGGTATGTACATTTGTACTGGTGATCTTGGTTGGTAATGTAATTAGTCTAATTTATATTATTTATGTGTATTGATGTATTGTTATGGTGTCAGATGAAATAGGTTTTATTTGTGTCTGGGGGTCATTGTGTGGTTTAAAATGGGTCTTGGTTTCATCTTGATCATAATTTATATATCTTGACCTTATCTTGGTTTCAGGTGGCTTGTGTTTTGGTTTTGTATTGTTTTGTTCTTGTGTTGATCTCAGTTTGAATGTGTTTTGGTCTTGTATTGGTCTCAGTTGGTATCTGTTTTGGTCTTGTACTGGTCTCAGTTGGTATCTGTTTTGGTCTTGTACTGGTCTCAGTTGGTATTTGTTTTATTATTGTATTGATCTTAGTTGGTATTTATTTTGGTCTTGTACTGTTCTCAGTTGGTATTTGTTTTATTCTTGTATTGATCTTAGTTGGTATTTGTTTTGGTCTTGTATTGGTCTCAGTTGGTATCTGTTTTGGTCTTGTACTGGTCTCAGTTGGCATTTGTTTTGGTCTTGTACTGGTCTCAGTTGGTATTTGTTTTGGTCTTATATTGGTCTCCTTTGGTATTTGTTTTGGTCTTGTATTGATCTTAGTTGGTATTTGTTTTGGTCTTGTATTGGTCTTAGTTGATATTTGTTTTGGTCTTGTACTGGTTTCAGTTGGTATTTGTTTTGGTCTTGTATTGATCTTAGTTGATATTTGTTTTGGTCTTGTACTGGTCTCAGTTGGTATTTGTTTTGGTCTTGTATTGATCTTAGTTGGTACACATGTTGGTCTGGTACTGGTCTCAGCTGGTATGAGATCTTATATATTATTTGTCTTAGTCCATTGGTTTAGGTCTCATCTTTGGTTGAAATAGGGTTATTGCTTAGTATTTGGCATCAGGTGGTATGGGTTTAGTTACTATAGGTCTAGGTCTTGTCTTGATATGAAACTGGGTTTTAGTCTTGATCTTGTCTTGCTCTCAGTTGGTTTGGGCCTTTTAGGTCCGTACGAAGGTGAAAACCTTTTTTAAAATAAATAGCTTGCTGCATAAGGGTTATTATTACTCCTCATGGATCTAACGGCAGCACGTGTTAGGCTTGATAATGTTCAGTCGCGTCTCAGTGATTGGTCAATAAGCTATTATTTGAGCAAAATGGAAAATGGCTACAATTCAAATATGGACATACTGGACAAACTGTTCCTACCATTTTAAAAATAGCATCCAGCTTGTGTAACATGACCTACAAAATGTTTTAAAATATGCTCCCTGCTGTTTTGTTCCAGGTCTGCTTGATTTCTTGATTGTAAAACCACATGTTGGTTGACTGCGTGCAGCTACTACACTGGCTTATTTATATTTTCTCTCTTTTTCGCAGCTCTAGTGGTGAGGCTGCTGACCAACCGCTTCATCTGGGAGTATGACCCAACTCTTGGTAAGGACCTCATCACATGAAGCACACCTGTGTTATGGAGGCAATTATACAGTGATGTTCTCAGGGCTTTGTGGCAACCATGCTTAGAAACCTCAAGAGCTCATACATGGGAAGTCAAGGGAGTCATGGTATGGTATTCCTCCTACAAAAGTCTTCAATTGCTGAGTTGATGACTTGATGAGAAACAAAGCTTCATGTAAAAAGCACTGCCTGATAACGATTCAGTCACAGCATGATAAGATACATTTTAAAGCTTTTCACCTGACTTAGTCAAGGTGATCAAGTATATTGACTTGTATTTGGTGATATTTGTGAATTAATTTTAGGTTTAGTCCTTATTTATTTATAATAATAAAAATAATAATAATAATGATAATATAAATGGCCGAAGCATGGTGGCTCGGTGGGTAGCACCACTGCCTCACAGAAAGAAGGTCCTGGGTTCAATCCCAGGGTGGAGTGGTCTGGGTCATTTCTGTTTGGAATTTACATGTCCTCCCAGTGTCTGTGAGGGTTTGCTCTGGGTACTCAGGTTACCTCTCACAGTCCAAAGACATGCAAGTTAGGTTAATTGGTGTGTCTAAAGTGGCCCTTAGTGTGTGACTGTGTGCATCCTATGTGTGTTTGTGCGTCCTATAATGGATTGGCACCCCATCTAGGGTTGTTCCTGCCCTTGTTCCCAGAGTTGCTAGGTCAGTACTGGCTGGCCCACGACCCCGCATGAATTAAGCGGAAGATAATGAATGAATGAATGAATTTATAATGATGGCATCACTATCAACACGAGCACAAAAATATAGAAATAATAAAAGAATAAAAAGTTAAATGCTAAATATATTAAATTAATAGCATTTGATTTTCATTTTTTATTATATATTTTTACAGTATATCATACTTCTATTGTGAAATCTAAATATTTTAGTTGATTTAAGTTTCTGATGTAAAAGAGCCCCCGAAATCAAATAATATATGCTATGTTTTGTGTTCATGTAGTGTAAGTTTATAATTGTATTTTTTTGTTACAATTTTTCATAATGTTTTTATGACCAGTAATTTGCTATAATAATACCTAGTTTTATGTTGTATAAAACAGAACACTTATTTTATACTATTACATTCATATTTAAAATTTTGTTTGGCATTTGCCTATGACATTTCTATTAGATTTACCTGTTTGGCAATGTAAATATTTAATCAGCCAATCATATGGCAGTAACTCAAAGCATTAGGTATATATTCATGGTGAAGACAAGCTTTTATAGAAAAAGAGAAAAAAAATTAAATAACCACTCATTAATTTAATTAAATTCAATTCAATTTTGTATAGTGATTTTTGCAATAGACGTCGTCACAAAGCAGCTTTACATTGTTACATAAACATTGTCACAAATTAAATTCTATTGTCCCCAATGAACAGCCAAATGGTGACAATTACAATGGAACTATGCAGAAGAGAATATCTGAATGCACAACATATTGTGTATTTATCTGCTGGTGGGTAAGTATGTTAGAACACCACCCCATATATTAAAGTATTACAGTATGTTCTTTATTTAAAACAACCATGAAACTATGTCTTAAAATGGAAGAAATCCTGGAGGTTTTTGTTCGGGAGTGAATCAGTTGTGGAGAACTGATATGTACAGCCAGCACACAGACAAATTATAATGAATCTTACAACAAAACAAAACAGAACTTTTTTAGAGGTTTACATTTCAAAGCAAGCCCTGACAGATTAACAACAGATGAATGGGATCGTGGAGTCAGGCAGAATGTCAGGCAGATGTTCTTCATACCACTGCTTGTTATACCACATTAAGAACTTTACAGGATAAACTGATATTCTGCTTGTGACAAGTCAGTAAACCTTATCCAGCTCTGAGTGGAGGAGTCTCCGGCTGAATTACTCTGGAAGAGCTGTCGTATGTGATGTGTGGGATGAGCTGTGCTTAGAATAGACTCTACCATGGCGGCATGCACACTGAACCTTCTCCATCATTAGAAAGAGCAAAGCATTAGTCACTGCTTGAGTATTGAGATAAGACTCATGTTGCCTGTCCGCCTGTCTGTCCATCAAACAGTGAGTTAAGTGGTAAAAGGACACATTTTGTGTAAAATAGTTACCTCCAAATAACAAACAAACATACATAATAATAAGACCACCGTGACTCAGTGATGGCCCAGTTTAAAACATACATACTTTATCCACTTAAACTGCTTATTAGTCCACAAAAGATCAGTGGTGGACAGTTTTGACTCTGGCCTACAAAGATCTGAAGTCTGAAGATATAAATAACAAACTGAGCCAGTGGTTACCAGGTAAGTCCCTGGACTGGTAAACTCTGTGTAAGTTCAAATCACATTGGCAGGTTACAACACTAGCCTAGTAATTACTAGGGTGTGAGTTCAAATCTCAGTGGCCACCCTGGTTGTGTCTCTCAACAAGACTCGGGATTAAAATCCTTGTGGCTGCCTCGGACTGGTAATCAGAAGGGTGTGAGTTCAAATCCCAGTGTGCATCCAGGTTGGAATGATAAAACAATTAATTAAAAGACTATCACTTTAAAAGCATGTTGAGAGTGTGGAGGTTGTAAGTTCAGATGAAGTTAATCCAGTCTACTAATTTAAAAGTTGTGAGTTCAGCCAGTGTTGGCTAGTTAAGGCTCTGGGCTACTAAATGGAAGGTTGTGAGTTCTCTCCTAGTGTTGGCCAGTTAAGATTCTGGACTGGTAATTGGAAGGTTGTAAGTTCTATCCTAGTGTTGGCCAGTTAAGATTCTGGGCTGGTAATTGGAAGGTTGTGAGTTCTATCCTATTGTTGGCCAGTTAGAATTTTGGGCTACTTATTGGAAGATTGTGAGTTCTATC
>JAUZSU010036193.1:0-10253 GCA_034780255.1 Parotocinclus maculicauda
ATATGTCATTTTCCCCATTTGTTTCTGAAATAAAAGGGTGTTCTGTGACTTTTGACTCACCCTGTATATATATTTTTTACCTGTTTTATTTAACTTATCTGTTAATATGTACTGGGTTTATGTTTTTTTTAACTATTACTACAGACCTATTTGACTAAATAAATTAGGTTTGGTCACTCTTTAAGTCTTGGTCCTCCCAAGGTTTCTTCCTTCTACTATTCAGGGAGTTTCTCCTTTCCGCTATCACTAGCACCTTCTCTTACCCCACACATCATCTTTTATTATCTAAGGCCATTTCCAAATTGAGCAAGTCTAGAGTGACAGTGGAAAAGGAAATACT
This sequence comes from Parotocinclus maculicauda, assembly GCA_034780255.1. NCBI lineage: Eukaryota > Metazoa > Chordata > Actinopteri > Siluriformes > Loricariidae > Parotocinclus > Parotocinclus maculicauda. Next base: position 341 of record JAUZSU010036193.1, read on the forward strand.
CGCCAAACTTTATAAGAAAGAACTTTGAGAGGACAAAGACTCAAAAAGGGACCAAACCTCCTTGGGCAGCCTTGATGATATTTGTAAAATGTAGCTAAATTATCTTATTCATAAAATTAAAGAAATAGTTTAAGTAAATAAAAAAGTACAAGTTAATAGTTAATAAAAAGTAATTAGTTTAAAAAGACAAGCAAAAACATTTTAATGTATCAGTTAACAATGACAATAACAACATCACTGAAACACTTTTTCTGTATTTTTATATTCTATTGTTAGCAAATAAAGGAAAACCAAAATTTATTTAGTCGTATCTGTATATTTGTATATTTTGTCTTAACTGTTCAACTTCATTTCATTTGTAACAACTATCCATTTCTAAAAAGTGTGGTTTAAAATGTATTTACCACTTAGCAATATAGGTAAAGGTAAGAAATCATGTTTTTGACATTTGAATTTTCCATATCATCTTAGCTTTGTCTCATTTGGGATCATGTATTTTTAGGCTTTGGGTTCTTTATGAGTAGTTTTATTTTGACCTTCTTGTTGTGAGGCAAACGGTGCTACCCACCATGCCACCGTGCTGCCCTGCACACCCTAAGTGAAAATGGCCGAATTGTGCCCATTTCCCCTCCCTGGTATCATGTGACTCGTTAGTTTTACAAGGTGTCAGCTGTGAATGGAAAGCAGGTGTGTTGAATTTGGTGTTATAGCGCTCATTCTTATACTCGTCACTGGAAGTTCAACATGGCACATTATGGTAAAGAACTCTCTGAGGATCAAAAAAAGGGTTGTTACGCTGCATAAAGATGTTCTGGGTCTGGATCTCATTTTCCTTTTTTTTTTAAGCTGGTAATGATATTAACAGTATTTGCCAGACTATACAACCAGAACTGCACGTAACCTGCAATATTTGGCCTATAAATGACATTCTGCACATGCATTGCCTATGATAGATGCCATGTGGGCAGTATAAAACCCAGAGTCTTAATGCCGCAGGCTGGGCCCGCAATACACCTGCCATTGCCACAACTTAACCACAAGTGACTAAACTGAGCCACATTGACCCAAAACTGTCTGTCCTTTCTGATGCAGATAGAGGTAGTACATGTTCATGAATAAATAGTAGTTTATCTCACCACCAGGTGTCTCTAGTACTGTACCTTTGAAACGCAACAGAGAGTCGGTATGTACAGGCCTACCTGGATCTTCTTACTTTTCTGTTATTGTATTACAATCCATAAACCTAGTCAAATGTACAGGTTTGTTGTTACATATTTTACATATCTCAGAACCAAGCAATAATAACAATAATTGAGAATTTGTAGCTAATAGTGTTATTATTGTTATTATACTATACTATATACTCAGGTCAGTCTCTTATGGTAAAATCTATTTGAAAAAGGACGCCAAATATCACATTATAATATCACGTCAAATATATTTACTTATTTATACTACTTTATTTATATTCTTATACTGAAGAAAGATTGAGTGACTTTAAGAAATGATAAAAATATTACTATTAGGCCTACTAAATTGTATCTTCAATATAATAATAACAACAATAGTAATAAGAAGAGTAAATTTTACAATACCAGCCAACACCATTCAATTATTTAATTTTAATTTTGAGTTGGTTGTAGGCGATGCACATTGCATTCTCCACACGGTAGTGATAAAACCTTTCAGCAATATTGAGTTAAATACATAATCATTCAAATTTCTATAAACTATGTCTCGCTAAAGTATTGTTTCAGTGACTTGAATTCCTGTAATAAAGTGAAGGTCTTTAAGTTCTGTTACACAATATGGAACATGGTCTGGTGTCCTGTTGTATCGTGTAATGTTCTGTTTAACTTTGCCCCCTGGTGAAGGGAGTCGGTTTATTTTGGACAGTGATTGGACTATGGGACATTTATGACTTATCATGCTGTTGTACAAAGGTCCATCCTCACGTTACCATTGCCTTACTGTACTAATGAGACTTAAAAAAATACTTTTCTTTGAACATCAGAGCAACTGTAACTAATTATCCAGAAATCAAATTGTCTGGGACAAAAAACATCTCCTGGTAAGAGCCACTATATGGTAAGGTCAATTCCTTCCACAGCTTGTTCTGGGAGCTCATCAGGTGCTCACAGTAGGTTTGCTTCATGTACCAGCACGAACTGCATCTGGATCATATTAATTTGGAGAAGCCGAAGATCTGCTCTGAGGGTCTTTATTTTGTCATGCTCAGCAAGAGTGAAGGAAACTCATTTTATTTAAACATATTACTCTTTCAGGGAATATTTAGACTTTGTATTTATATGATTAAAGTAGAGCAAATCCAACCGACAACTACTCTAAATCTCACACTCAATTTCCCCCAATCACTGATACAGACTATTTTGACAATCCTAACCTTCTGAGTTATGGGCTATTTTGTTCATTATGTATAATTGGGATTGCATTTTAACTCTGTAAGAACTTTGCATGAAAAAAGAAAATGCAAGTTTACCTTTCCCATTTTTTGAGGTCACAAAACACACTGGACTCCAAAACACACAAAAATATTGTATGGAAAAAAACATTTTTTTACTCAAATCCACAGACACACATAATGATTAAAAATGTTGGGTGAAGAGTTCAGACACTACAGGACATTTTTTTCAGAGTCCAGACACTGTACTGTTCCGCTGTAGTTTACCTTATCTTCACATGTAAGGCAGTTCTAAAACCTTAAATCTATGCTGAAAAAGTAAAATTGCTGATTTCAAGTACACAAAAGCTATGGGAAAAAGTAACAAATTATGATAAGAAAGTCATGGGCTAATGTGGCACAGCATGGAATCATTTATTCAACACTATAACCACTAAAACTAAAGCATTACTCTAACTGTGTCCTGTGGTGGCATCAAAATGTTAGCAGCAAATCCTTCACTAAGTTGCAAGTGGAGTTTCCTTGGGTAGAATTTCTTTGTCCAGCATATCTCATAGTTCCGTGGTCGGATTTATATCTGGGGAATTTGGTGGCATGTCAAGACCTTGAATACGTTGTCATGTTTGTGAACATTTTTGCAGTAAGCTTAGTGTATTATCCTGTTGAAATAGGGCATATGATTGTCATAAATGTATGTACTTAGTCTGCAACAATGTTTAGATAAGTGATGTATCAAAGTGACATCCATATGAATGTTTCGCAGCCCATTGCAAAGAGCATCACACCCTTATTCATTGTACCTTTAAAGGACTGTACCAAGGACTGGTGCAGGAGTGAGGAACGCCACAGTGTGTCCAATTAAAACAGTACTGGATGCGATTAGTTAAATCAGTTATTAAATCAGTTCTTTATTGCTCATAAAGCTCTCAAATGTCCATCATGCAAAGAATGAGAAGGCGGTGATAGATGGAATATAATCTGAGGTCATAAGAGTGTGGTAGATGATATTGTAGATAATTTGATGAGATTATGTTGAATAAGATGAATACAGAGGATCAATGAAGTAGGTAATTTGGATAAAAAGATGTTTAGAAGGATGAATGGCTGGGATGAGTGGAAGGATTAATGGAAGGATGAATGGAAGAATACTGGGATGGTTCATTAAACTACAACAGAAAACACATTACTTACATACTAACATCCAACACTGTTAACTAAGGAGAAAACAGATTAAGGAATTTATTAATGACTCAGGAACCAAAGAATAGACCAAACCCTTACCGTGTTTCTGAGAAATCTATTCCAGATTGACAACCTAAACAAACATGAGAACATTTTATGTATGTAATATGTAACTTACTATAGTAAGTTTCAATTTAGGTATGAAGTCATGTCACTTCAAATGACATTTCATTCATTGTTTGAGAAACAAATAAAAAAATGTCCTGATACATGGTTATGATTGGTAAACTTTAAACTGATTGGCGAGCTTTAAACCTCTTAACCTGCCCCTTGCTGTCTGCTCTTCAAAACTGGCTCACACTCTAAAAGTGATCTTTCCAGATACAGTCAAAGAGGATTACAGAGGTGTTTCCTCTTCCTGACATCCTGACACTGTCCACGTCCACAAAATGTCCACTGTCAGCAATACCTTTGGTGAAGCTCTGAGGTCATTTATTTATTTATCAATCAATAAAAAAGGGTAGAAAGAAAGAAAGAAAGAAAGCTTAACACCTTTTAGATCATTTATATTTTAGGATATATATTTAAGAATCTGGATGATCATTGAGAATGGTATAGTAGAGGGAGCATTAAACCATTTTTGGTGAGTATGAGATTGTGGTTTGAGGATGAATGTAAAAGTGACTGGAAGTTCTGATAAATGGTGACAATCAAGTGGTAAAAGAAACATGATTCATGTGACATAAAAGCAACAGAGTATTTACTGAAAATGAGATATTGGGAATGGGAATGGTTGGGAATGGAAATGTTTTTCTTAAGAACAATAAAAAGATAATTGTGATCCGGTAACGTTAACTTTAAATCTTAAAATACTGTAGCAGCTGCCACATAATGGTGGATAGCTGATGGAAACTGAAGTTAGAGTTGAACCAACAGACCAATACACTCTAATAATTTGGTAAAGGTATGAAGGCTTATGGTTTCTCAGAGCTCCCTGGATCTGACAGTGTGTGTGTGGGGGGTTTGTTACTCGAGCAATATACTTATTGACCTGATTTTCTGTAACTCCAAGTGTTGACAGTGTTATTAAAGGTAAATTAATGTCTGTTCTGAGTAGGCTATTTTTACACAACAAGCAAACAAAGCGTGATTTCCCAGACCTTCTTCTCAGGTTAGCAGAAGCCACAGGCCTGGGGCAGAAATGTGCTCAGATTTCACCTGAAATGCATAAAGAAGGGTGGAGTCAGATTCATTTCAACCCACCTGCTCTATTGTTTTTATGTTTTGCTTTTTCTTTTTTACTTACTTTTGTAGCTTGTTCTATTCATATGCTTTTAACATTAAATTTCTACAAATGTTTTTTAACCCAGCAACATTTTGAAGATGAAGTCCTCCCTACATCAGTATAATAATATGATCATTATAAATGTGGTAGGAAAATATTTTGAACTGACTCAACCTTGGCAAGAAGACAAGATAAACCACGTTACTAGGAAAAACATTAAGTGAGTCTAAAACAGACTGGTGACACACAAGCCACAAACAATCAGAGTACCTTACAGGGAAGATGAAGTAAGTAAACTGTTAAAGAAATATCCTGTTCATCAAATTCTGATCATTCATAACAAATGAACTCAAAACGTGTCATTATTATTTCTTGTCATCTTCATTCCATGTGTTAATAATAATTATATAAATAAATGAAATAAAAAAGCATTACATAACATCCATTTCTTAATTTCAGCCCTGCAAAATATTTAAAAATTGAATAGGGCAATTTTGAGCTAGTAATGAGGTGAAATAAATAATGATCTAATTTTGAACAGGTGATTGTGTCCTGAGCACACTAGGTCCATTTATTTAAAAAAAGATCTGGAATACTGATTGGTCTAAGCACTATATATGTTTCCACTGTGTGATGGTCTATCCTAGAACCCAGAGCAGTTGACGCTACTTCATTATTAAATTAAAGCTTCTTTTCTGTACAGTAAGGTTTAAAATGGTAGGTGTGAATGTACTGACTGTTTCTAATGTGGATTTTAATTTACATGTTTATTTTACACTTACTACCTACATGTGATGTAAACCTTAATCTCAGTAACCCAAAGCAAATATTTTAGTTGTTTTGATTTTCTGAAAACAATTACAGATTGTGGGAAAAACAAACCAGTAAAACTTCAGATCTTTCTATCCATGTGGGGTTATTTGGTCATCAGAATATCTTCACAAGTACACACACACACACACATACACTTTAGTACTCACACTGTCCTTAGCCCTCAAATCACATTTAATCCACAATTTGTGATTAGTCAACGCTTTATCTTTGTCTCTTTCTCACACAAACACACACACACCACAGAGCAAAAAAATTGTGTTGTTGTGGCTTTCCTCAGATGTTTGCACCGCTTGTCCTTGGACTCATAGCTGAAGTTTATTTCTGTGCTGTGTCTTGTTGAGTGAGTGTTTACTCCAACATGCTGACCTATAGAGTGGCTATTTATTTTTAAAAAACAGGTCTCTGGTATCTGAGGGTCCCCTCTAAAACCTATAAAATGCAGCCTGTACTCTGAGATTTGTGTAATTCTGTGTAACTGGAGTGTGGACGGGAATGTCCAGGGTTCAAATCCCACATCTACCCCGCTACCGCTATTGGTCTTTAACCAACAACTGAATTGTAAAGACTGTATTAGTTGTAGGATCATCTGATTCAGTGTAAATACATGTGGGGTGTGTGGATATGACACAGGACTGCACACATGAACACACAGTACAGAATGAGATGCACAACCCACCCACATATATACACACAGACAGAAGAGACTTGTTACTTACTCTATACTGCTATTGAATTGAATATAATCTTTATTGTCACTGCACATGGGCATCTAAATTGGAGTTTGCATGTCTTCGTAGGAGGCTATGTTTAATATAAAAGTATAAACTACTGATATAAGCTAACAATTGTGCAAATATATTAACAGTAGTTTAATCGTTAGGTAAGGCTTATGCTGAGCTGTAATTGATGAATATGAGTTCTTCAGGGATTATGGATTTGGGGAAACTATTCCACAGTCTGTATGTCTGTGCATAAATAGTTTTGTATCGTCGTTTGGAAATAGTAAAAAACAGACCATGTCATGATGGTGCAGAACTTTTACAGGTTTACAGATGACTGTTTACCTGAGGCAGCAAGTACTGTAGTGGTAACAGTTTACTTGTTGAGGGCCTAAATTACATTAATAAAGCTGCATGTTCCTTATACACATCCAATCACAGAATCTGATTGGTCAGTTTAGTCAATTCCACACTTATACATTTCTTTAAGAAAAGTTTTTTGCATCAACACAGCATGCTGAAAAGATTCTGTCACTGTGTATAATGCTATTTATTAATTATCGCTCATTCATATTGTGAGAGAATATAGTCAAATCCACAGGCATTATTTTGTGAGGTGAGAGGAAACTTGAGTACCTCAAGAAAACGTGGTCTCAGGAAACTCCACATCAAAACAGTAACAGAGGCAAGGCTGTAATGTTTCTGTGTTTGGTTTATATGCCAGGAACAAGATGACTTGAAGATGACTTTAAAATTTAATAATGTAAATTTTGTATGATTGTCCAGGGTAGCTAACTGATACAATCATACAATCTACTACATGATTTGACACGCTGAACACGGTTAATGTATTGTTGTCAGTATTAATAAGCAAGACCTCTATCATGGTATAGTGTGCACTTTATAGAAAAAGGTTTGTGGACAAAAACTGTTATTAATTCAGTTTCTTCCTTTTTCAACCACAGCCTTTTAATTAACTGAAAAGCTTTGCCTTGGATTTTGGGAAATGACCTTAAAGTCAGTGATTATTTCAACTGGCATTCCAATTCCATCTCAAAGGTCGATGGAGTTAAGGTCAGGACCCTTCTTTATGATATTTGTTTTAGGATGGTTAAGGGCAACTGTGTGAGAAGGCAACCTACGAAATGTCTATTGAGATCAATACCAATACGCTTCCTGTTCTGAATATGTTCGAAACATGGATGTGACTGAAATAACAGAGCTCACCTATTAGAAGGGGTAAATTTTGTTGCATAACATATGTATGTCTGTAGTTTTACAGTCATTGTCTGATTTACTGTGAATGTGACAGCAAAATAGCTTAATAGACAGAATACTAAACTCAACTATGCTGATTTACAGTATGAATCTGAAATCTAATGTTTGCCTTCATGTAACTGTTCTGGTCAATACTTTATTGTGGAAATCTTACATTTTTCTTTACTAATGAGAGTCAATCAAGCATCAATCATTCACACAGGGTTGCAGCTCAAAATGCTGGGTTGGTTGCACAGTGGTTAGTGTTATCGCCTCACTGCTCTAAAGACTTGACCTGATAGCTGCCTGTGTGGAATTTGCATGTTCTCCCAGCATATCTGTTAATTTTTTTCACTTCATCTAATGAAGTGCTTGTGATCGACTGGCATTCTTGTATTTCACCCTGTGCTGACTTATAATTTATTATTTTGGGTGGTGAGAGGAAACCTGAGACCACTACTAAACCTACATGGTTGCAGGAAGAACGTGCCAAACTTCACATCAGAGTCTAGGATCAATACAAGGACACTGGAGATACATGATACCAGTACCACTTGTACCATCACTTGATAATATCCTGCTGTTTGCTACAAACCACTGTAAGTTTCTCAAAAGCACAGTTTAATTTTTGTAATATTTGTTAATATTTGTAAATTACCTGTATATGCTTTTTTTTAACACAGAATGGTTGGTTAAAACTGATTAAACAGTTTCAGTTGGTTATATAATATAAAATACACATTATATATATAATCCTAGGTAAATAGTTTTATTTTTTATACTTCTCTTATTTTGCAGAGAAGTATTATTGCACCTACTGTCTGCGTTTTACTGTAAATTGCTGATATAAAACATTAATCTGCACTTTAATGGTAAATTAAACGTGAAAATCAATTGTGTAGCGTGTACGGTTGAATACATATTCAGGAATGTGCTCCAGGCAACACAATAAATCTTAATGCACGAAACGCAGTAAATGTGTGTATTATGAAGGCTCACATTCATTCAGGGAAGCTCGGTGCCTTTCCAGCACAGTTGTGCAGATGTTAGAGAAAATGTAGGGGAAAGGTCGCTATGCTCTGAGCTGAAATGCAGCTGTTTAGTTCCGAGCAAACACACTGTTCATTCACACATACGCACACACACTTTTGTTTTTAACGCAGTTATAATTATTTCAAAATAACATGATTTAATGATGCCTTTAGCCTTTCCTTATTTCTCATGTAAATCTAAATACGTTTGATTAAATACGTTTGACTGGAATTAAGAATGGAATTTTACAATCCATTTGTACACAATTCATGATGAATCAGTGCTGTACGAGAAGATCTAAACTTCATTTAACCTGTTTTACCCAAATCACAGTGATAATCACGTAAAAAAATCTACATGTATAGAATTAAACGATCTTTTTAAACAGATTTAAACAGAAGTTTCATATCTTTGTGATAGGCTAATTTTAATACTAGGCTGTTCTGTCATTTTTCAATCCTAATAATGATTGCTTTCTCAGTGCGTGTTGTTCTAAAATGAACATTTAATTTAGACTACATAGCCAACTGCTCAAAATATATAATCCGGTAATTACAATAATATTACTACTAATAATAATCCGTGCTTAAAAGATCGTTTACGGGCCGATACTGTTTCTCGCCCATTTACATATCGGTATATAAACTATAGATTCAATGAATAATGGACAACTGGAAATAAACACACGTAGAACAGAACAAATAATTGCGAAGTCGAACAATAAAGAAGAAACAAGAAGAAACGATCGGAAATTTTAATTTAACAGCACAAGAACAATAATCGGTTTCCTTTACTTAAGTACAATTGAAAATAGACAAGATTTTTTTTTATGTATGTATTAAAAATCTTCTGTGAAGAGTCAGTGTACATTTAGTATAGGTTATTATATTTTTATTTACAGCTCCAGTTTAAAATTAACAAATCAACAAATCTGTCAGTGTTAAATCAGCACTAGTTAAATGAACACTGATTGAGATGAAAATTAACACTACATGCGTTGATTTGACGCCGGCAAATGTGCTCACACAACCGAGTTCAAGTAAAATGACTCATTTCCGTGGATATATGTCGTGTAATTACTGGAAAATAATCCCGCAGACACACACACACACACACACACACACACACCAGCCACACACGCGCGCGCCGACAAGAGCAAGAATAATGAATCCGTATCGGGTT
>JAUZSU010036214.1:0-10252 GCA_034780255.1 Parotocinclus maculicauda
ATGAGTGTTTCTGAAGTTTTTTAATTATAGTTGTGTGAAATCATTAAGCAGAGATGTTTGAATTACAGAAATTATCATATATGTTTATTTAATTTCTTTAATGATTGATGGTTGTTTTAGTAATGTCTTATATTCTTGTAATTATTATTATTATTCACATCTTAGCTCTGCTTGGCTGATCACAGGAGTCTAGTAATTATCCTGGAGAACACAGAACACAAAACGCAGGTGTAAGCCCAGAGCGGGACACTAGTCCATCGCAGGGTCAGCAGTGGTCACTATTGCAAAGGGGTTGAACTTCCCAACCGCCTCTCCTTTCTCAGATACACCTGGTTCAATTGTACCAGTATGCTACAGCTGACCCAACTGGAAGGGACTGCTGGATTATACTAAGAAAATTGGATGCAAGATGAAATGAATGAGAAAACCTTTATAAAAAGGAATCAGAATTCAAGACTCCAAAATCACAGTCGCAGTCACAGCAATGGGAATCAACAGACTAGACAGACTGTCAGTTTTTTCCTATTCTTTTTTTATTTTACTACCTAAGCATAAAAATCAGAGCTGAGGTTTGGCTTAAATGCCTATTTCAGCTGAGTGGATTCAAAGCATTATGCTCTACCTCTTCTTTCCACCCACTTGACCTTTAAACCAGGTACTTAAAAGCCTTAAAACAGTACCCAGACAGTAAATCCACAAGATTATGAACACATTTAATAAGACCCTAACCTTCTAAACATATACTTTTCAGTGCAGACACACTGATACGCCAAATTAAGGTTATCGGATTTAATACAAATAGTGTACCATTGAAACAAAAGAATAACCACAGAATGATGGCTAGAACCTGCTTTAATACATGTATTAATTGTTTCTTATGTTTTTTAAGAACACCAGAAACCACATGGGTTACAGGATTGCCAGGAAGAAAGGCACTGGCAGCTGCCTGGAGGCTACATGACTCCCTTCTGACCCATTTCTCCTTCCATAGCCAGCTGCTAAGACAGCACAGAGACTGTGCTTCCCCAAAACCCTCCTTCTTTTATAACTCCTTGCCAGGTCTTGTCACATTTAGTCTGTCAGTTTGTTCCTGTTCCTGGCTCATTTTGCTCCTGTTTCTTACGGTTTGTCTCTTCCTGTTTCTGTTTCATGTTCATGTATCCTGTCTTGTCTCGTGTACTCTGTTCTTAGCCTCCTGCGCTTTAGATACATTCGATTTGACTGCCTTTCTCTGTTTATACTAGTCTGTGTCATGTCTGTGTAGCCATGCTGTCGTGTAATAAATCCTCCACGCTTGCATTTCCTGTCGGTCTCTGTCCTCATTCCCTGTTCTGAGCATGACAATAATCAAATGTGGAAGTGGCAGGTTAAAAAACAGGCCCTTCTGCTTTACAAATGTTTGTGGCAAGCTATAAAAATACTATTACAGAACCTATTCTTTCTGTACCTCTAGACCTTTGTAATGGGGCCACACTGGTCCATTGCACCCCACGTACCCAGGCCTTCTATACCCGAGGAGCGCTGAGGTAGAAAAAGATGATGGAACTAAACATGGGCAACCAGGACAGAATCATTGAAGGCCTAAACAGAACCTGCAAGAACAGAATGGGACGCATGGAAACTGGAGCAAAACCCACAAGATACCCAACTCAGACCACACTTTACCAGATGTGTGAAACCAATGAAGGTGATTGTGAATAGAGAACCAGCACTCTACATTTGACCCAGCCTGATTCATATCCCACCTCAGATGAGGTGAGGTACAATTTGTATTTCAACTTGTGAGTTGCTTGGCACCTGTTTGTGATAGTCCCTAGGTCATGGGCCTGTGTGTTATGTGTGCCCCTGCCATTCAATCTGTTGTTATGTTTATAAATAAATGAACTCTCTCATATGATACGTAGATCATGGGTAAAAGCTTATTTAGTTACCAATTATAGTAAACATAGTTTATGTGAATCTGTAGACACTTGTATCTCCTGCTGCAGTAAACAAGCCCAGACTCAGGTGAGTGGGCACTGAAGTGGAACGTTTCAATGTCATTTCCTTTCAATTCTAAAAATATATGCACTATCACATCTTGCATTTATGACAAACCTTATTCCAGGGTTTGTTTGGCCTCGTTGATTTGCATTCTATACCTATACCAAATAAAGGAAAATCGTGAGCTGATGCAACAGGTTTGGTAAACTCAGTGCCTACACATACGCCTATAACAATTCCTGGGGGAATAGAGACTGTAGTGGCCCAGTGGTTAAGGTACTGGACTATGAACTAGAAGGTCCAGGGTTCAAATTGTAGCTTGGATTGTAAGTCTGTATTAATTTTAAGTTTCTCTGGATAAGGGTGTCTGTTAAATAATGCAAATGTAAAAGTAGAAAGCTCAAATAATGCAATAATAACAAAAGACAACTATTAATAACTACAAGCTATGCCAACTTCATTAGGTTTGAATGTAAACATAATCAAATCTATGTTTATGTGCTTAGTGAATTGCACTGTTGTTATTTGAGAACCAGTGATGTTGCAGTCATAAAACTGGATGGTAGTGATTTCTGGCTCGGGATTTAAAATTGCACAGCATTTGGTTCTGTATGTTTTGGTTTAAGGTGAACTTTAAATGCATCTGATCTGAACTCAGTTATTATCTACATTTTTTGTAATTAAAAAAAGATACATATTGTTATAGTGTGTATGCACCGAACTGCCTCCAGTTCAGTCTTTCTTATATAGTGTTAATGGGAGTGGAAACAGGGTCATGACCAGACCGGGTACCCCCACATAAAAATTACATCATTAAAATATTCTAAGCATATCCTAATAACACTTGCATATATAATATTTGAAATAGGGGCACATCTAGATAACTTGTCATACTGGTGCGCACACATAATTTAGAGGACCACAGCTGTATCAGTCACGAAACAGAAGTATGAAAAAAAAAGCCTGTTAAACACTAAATAGATTAAATTATTTAACTTTGCCAGGGATGAGAAACGAAGATCAAATTAAGCCTACAGATTTTTTATTAATCGCATTTATTTTCTTTATTCTAATGTAACTGATGCCTTTTGGTGGTTTAACTGTATAAACTTATAACTGTGAGCTATTATTACTTTGTCTGCAGCATGGCTAATTTTCTTTTAAACATTTGCTGTTGTCCATTACTCCATGTGAAAAACCTGAAAGAGACTGGCTGTGAATAAAAAGCATTAGCCTCTCAAGCCTTTGGAAAGATGCTAGGGCATTTTGGGAAATGTAGTGCCTGTAATGAATCTGCATGCCGTGTGCTGCAGTTCTGCTCAGAAATTCAGAATAAAATTGACTTTTTACCGTCGTGATTTTAGTAAAGCCCAGCAATTTTTAAAGAGGCACTTGCCCTAATAAAGTGGGTGGGCACGAATGCTATTTCTATATTTAGTAGAGGACGGTGGATGTTTGATGCAACATGAGCTATAACGCCATAAACAGAGCCACGAATAAAATGAAGTGGCACTTTTCGAAAAGCAAGCCTGAGATTAAGGCACATAATAATTATATATAATATTATATATTATATATATGTCGTAGTCTGTGGTTAAGGCACTGAACTCTGGACCTGAAGGTCCTGGGTTCAAATCCCACCTCTGCCAAGCTGCCACAGTTGGGTCCTTAACCTCCTGAGACTCTGACTTTGCTTGGTGTGCATTTTTAATTTCACCTAGCTATTTGTGATTAGTAGGACATAAGTATTCAAAATAAATTTAGTTTTTGCAAAAAACAATGTCCTCACATGAGTACTTGATCTTTCTCTCTTTCTCTTAGCTTTCTATTATTGCTAATATTGCAGACATGTAATGTCCACATATGAGGACGCAGGGTCTCAGGAGGTTAATCAAGGCCCTTAATCCACCATTGCTTAAATTGTAAGAATATATCAGTTTTAAGTCGCTCTGTATAAGGGTGTCTGCTAAAATGGTGTAAATGTATATAATAGTTATAGAATAATCATAAAATGAAAAAAAATATATTCTTTACAACATAAAAAAAGCAAATATCAAGGTTTCACGTGTGAAAATACATGTGAAAACGTGTGTGCGTGTGTGTGTGTGTGTCTGTGTTTGTCAGTGATAGTAATCATGTTGGCTGAGGTGCTCTCTGTGGTGCTGAAACTCCCGCAGCATCTGTACAGAGCTGGCTTCTTTTGGCCTCACCACTCATTTCTAACGCTACTACAAGAGATCCAGAAATACTAGAATGCTATTGAGTGGGTTGCACTTGAAACCGGTGTCTGTGTAGGTGTCGAATGAATGAACTGGCTGTAAGCATTCAAGTGCTTCATTCACTGTTTAAGAAAGTATGCCTTGTTAGCTAAAAATGTAGAGGACAAGCAAAATAATAACTAGACCCTTGGCTAATACGGCATGACTCCATGTGCTTATGAGTAATTTAAAAGTAATGTCCACCCTACAGTCTATTCTCATTGTTCTTTTCTTTCTGCATCCCTTCCCCCTCCTCATCCCTTCCTCCCACCCTTCCTCTCCTTGCCTCTTGCTCAGTCCCCGTTTCGACTCCCCTATTCATTTTAAGCTGCGTCACGATGATGCTCTTACAGTTTAACACACACGGCCTCAGCAGGTAATTCCACCACCTACTGAATCGCTGCTGGCCAATGGAGCACCAGTCTTTCCAAGACGTTGAGCTGGATTTAATCAGCTAGTGAAAGGATGATGCCATTCTTAAGGCTTAGGGAAGAGAGGCAGAACAAAATTTTCACATGCATTCACCTGTAATCAATATTAACCACACAGAGACAAAAACTATAGCTTCTGACGCCCACCAATGGCCTTTTTTTCTAGATTTTAGGCGTTTGATTCTGTGATAGAAGTTCTACTTGCTTGAGTTATTTTCAGGCCTTCTTTTGATCAATGAGTGGAGCTTGAATCCATTTCCAATAAACCAATTTCAAAGTGAAGAAAGTAGATCTATTAATCAAAACTGTTTAGTAATTAGGTAACTGTGAATGTTGGTAGGTTTTATGGTTAATTATAGTTTAGGCAGCACTGTGGTGGTGCAGTTAACGTAGTAGATCTAGGGATTATGCTGCAGTACAACAAGGCCCTTATTGCACATTTGTGTTGATTGTACTCTGTGAGACATTCTGTTATAATTCTCAATAAAAACCACCTGTAGATTTTTGGAAAAAAAACTTGAGGGCAATCTTTAGCATAAAATCCTAAACTTTCTCCTGGTGGTGCAAAATAACTAGCATTTAATACAAGTATTCTCCAATGTACCACTGAAATCCGTTCAGACAAATCCATTGTAAATTAAATTTCTCATAACCTTAGGATTTTTATACAGACTGTTTATATTGTAGTGTAGCATTTTTATACACACATATTTATTACATTATGTACATATATATGTTATATTTATATTATTATATTTAGAGATATATTTATATACATAAATACAGCGTCACACAAGTCACATTTTAGAAACAAAAGGAAAATGACATCTTTTAGGTTTTCTCTCTCTCTCTGTCTCTCTCTTATTGGTCACATTATTGGGTTCCCCTGCTCAAATGCAAAGTTTGATTAATGGAAATATCTAATCAGCCATCCAGATGCACCTCAGTGTATTTAGGCATGTACGTGTGAACAAGAGGATCCGCTGAATTTCAGCTGAGCATCAGAATGGTGAAGAAAGGTGATTTAAGTGTCTTTGAATGGGGCAGGGCTGAGCATTTCAGAAACTGCTGATCTACTGGGATTTTCATGCACAGCCATCTCTAGGGCTTCCAGAGAATGGGTGGAAAATAAGAAAAAATCCAGTGTGCAGCAATTCTCTGGGTGAAAATGCCTTATTGACGCCAGTGCTCAAATGAGAATGACTAGACTGGTTCAGGCTACAAACATAATATGAATCTTACGTTCCAAAACGTCCAAATTGGATTCGTCTATTGGATTCATATTTGGTGACTGTGGGGGCCATTTGAGTAAAGTGAACCCACTGTCATTTTGCTGGTACGATTTGACCAGACACCGCTGGAGATTTTGAACACTGTTCCACATATTGCTCCACCTTGTAGATGTAAAGTCAGATTGGTACAGTAGCTCATCTATAGTTGCACTCTTTGTGTAAGTCAGCCTCTAATCCTTCATCAGTGCTCACAGGATTTTTGGTTATTGGATTTATTCAGTCCAGCAGTGACACTGATTTGTTTAAAAGCTCCAGCAGCACTGCTGTGTCCGATCCACCCAATAACACACCACCACCACAACAATGTTACTGCAGTGCTGAGAATGATCCACCACCCAAATATAACTTGATCTGTGCACGTCCTTTGGGGGTCTTGTCCATTGGAGAACATAGTAAAGTGGAATAACAAAGTATATAGAGAAACAGATGGACTACAGTCTGTAATTGTAGGACTACAAAAGTGATTCTGTATGGTAAGTGGAACTCATCAAATGGACAATGATTGTACAAACAAAGAGCTGTACCTAATTAAGTGATGGGTAAATGTATATGAATGATGTAAAATGAACGGTCTACAGATTTTTTTATTAATTCAATGACAAGTTAAGATTTTTCAAAGCATATACTAATTCCAGTGGATGTTTTTGCTCTCTGGATTTAAATTTGATAAAATATGGTTGCTGTCCTTTCAAAAGTGTTAAGCAGCAGATATTTAAATAAACAGCTAGGACAACAGTCTGGTTTTATATATATCCTGTTGAATTAATACATTTCTGTATTTTCGTTTTTGCTTGTGTCTATCGTAAACAGGCACATTTAAATAAACTCTCAAATACTCTTCTGCCTAACCTGAGTAAACTGGACAAATTCACAAATAATAACAGGTTACCATTGTAAATGCATTTAGTATTTATTAGTATAAATATGTAAACACCTGACACCCAAAATTCACATTCAAACAATGGATATTAAAAGGAGATAGATTTGCTACTATTGCAACTTTCACTTTTATCAAAAGTCCATGAGTTATTAGATTGAGGTTAAAACTCAGTAAAACCATTATATCATATACTCTAGCTTTGTCCTGCTAAAATTCCCTCTTTCCAGTCTTGCACAAATTTGGAAGTAAAAAATTATCTAGAAGGTAAATCAGTATGTCTTCTCTAGAGCTGAAAAGACCAGCTCAAACCACCAAAAGCTACCACATGCCATTATTCCTTCTCCACTATACTTCACAGTTGACACTCTGACAGCTATATCATTATTACCTTCATTATATTGGAGCAATTAGCAGACGCCGTTATCTAGAGAGACCCACAACTGAAACTATTATAATGTACAGTCTTTACAGCAGTTGAATGGTATGAGCTCTACTCACAGGCTAAACAGTGACAGCTTGCCCTTTCTACAAACAACCAGATTTGTCCATCAAACTGCACAGAATATGTCGTCCAAAAATCCCTACAGTGAGAAATCCCTTTGAATTCCAGTCAATTAAGGGCTTTGTGAACAGTTATTGTTTTAACACTGCATCCAATAAGAGTGTGTAACTCAGTAGTGTGATCTACATATGAGGACTGGTCTTTTAAAGCTACAGTCTTTCTTGAAAGTTTGTAAAATCTGTAGACCTTTCTAGATTTCTGTGTAAATATGACCCAAAACAACCCAGTTTAACAAATTAGTATTAAAACTACTATAGTTGGCCATTTTTTAAAGAAAATAATCAAATACAGTCGATTCCGGTTAATAGGACCACCGGACCAAATCCTAAAGTACCGAAACAAATCCTATTATACACGTGTATTGTTATTCACTTATTTGAACCGAAATTCCGCTTAATCGGACCAAAGAATGTGTACAGTATGTAGTATCCGTGAACAAACTCTTCGTCTCTGGTATAACTACCTGAAAACTCCCAAGTTTCCCTCCATCCCTTTACTGCCACCTACAGGTCTTTGCCTAACATTTACATTTACTACAAAAAAAAAGAAACCACAAGTCGCCACTTAGCCACAGCTAAAGCAGATGAGCGATTTATAGGAGGATTTTTTGGGATCCCTGGGAGAATTTATGCTTTTATCAAAAGTTGTGTTGATAAGAGCAAAACCAGCGGGAGGTGAACACACCCAACACTTTCTTGATTTTATTCAGGTGCAGTCCGTCAAGAGAACGCATCAGATCACACTGGATAAGTTCTTCAAACGTTGACTGGAATTTATTAAGAACTTGTTTTTACAGTATTATGCTTCGCATGCTGAGTACCTATACATTGTGTTGTAGAAAAACGTATTTTTCAATGAATAAAGTTCGTAAGCAACAGTAGTTCTTGTTTGTACGTTCGCTTCCGATTAACCAGAATCGACTGTATTACATACATGTGAATGGAAAAGGTGCTGAAACTATATTTATGTTTTCATGTTTCATAGATGGGGAAAGTTTCCTTTTCCACAGTTTTCCTTTATCCAGACATGTTTTTAATTTAGACCAACAAAGTTTAAATTTGGTCTTACCCATCCACAAAAGGGAAAGAAACCCCAGTAATCGTCTGGCTTCTCCACATGATCTTTACCAAACTGCAGTTGGACAGCAGTGTTCTTACTGAGAACCAGTGGCCCGAACCTTCCTTGAAGCCTCGTCAAGCACACCATTGTTGTGTAGTGATCTTGTGACGGTGGACCAAAAACCTTAACATTAGCCAATGCAAGAGAGTACTTAATTTGCTAAAAAGTTACCCTTTATAACCCTGTACCCTTTGTGACCTGAGACTTGAACCCTGGACCTTCTGATCACCATCTTAGGCACAGTTCTAACCCATGGGTGTGAGCAAAATATTTACACACACTAATCCATAAGGCTTATGTATAGACTGTGGTCTCTTTACTGTCAGCTTTAAACCTATAACATTTTTGCCAATGATACTGATAATTTGGCATTCATTTGAGAAGCAAGTGTTTTTCCTATAAAAAGAGCAAGTGATCATAAAATAACATATTTTATTTGACTGATTTAAATTTTGGAGTCAATCAGAGGAAGAAACCCCTAATATTTTTAGGTGTGAATCACTGAGGCTATGACATCTAGCTACATAAGAATTCCTCCTACACACACTTTCTCACACACAGCTGAAAACATACACTGTCAAACACTTAATCTGCTCCCTGCTGCATCTCCTGGGAGGCCACTGAGCTTGTTTTGTTCTGGTTTCACGCCTGACTTAGTGGACTATGTTTGACGGGGCAAGACCTGTCTCTTGCTGTATAGAAGCCTGTACTTTGCTGTAAAGGAAAGACAAGTCAAGTCATGAGTCACTGACTTAGAAAAGTTGTAGGAATAAAAAAGCAGCTAAACAAATCTACACGAGATGAGTCAAAACATTATGACCATCTGCCTATTATTCTGTTGGTCCTCTGCGTGCTGTCTATGCAGCTCAGATTCGCAATTACTCCACAAAACTTTTTATGACACTCTTGATTGCAGCATATATTTATAGTTCTGTAAGTTGTCAGAGGAAACCAGACTGCCTGTTACAGCACATCCCACAGATGCTTGATCAGACTGAGATCTTCAAACCATTCCCAAACAATGTGGATATCACGGTTGCTCTGCCGATGCTTCTAAAAGACCAACTGCCATCACGGAAAACCAGTCCATGTACTGCTGAACCTGGTCCTCAGTGATGTTTAGGTAGGTGGCAAATGTTGTCTACATGATTGCCCAAATTCAGGTTTCCAAATAAAACTTTGCTCAGAACTAATCTCAAAAGTACTGATTTTGCATTTTCTTGGTCATCTCTGATCATTTTATAATGTTTATTGATAAAAAACTAAGTTATAGAATGCGGACGATGCCAGACAGTGACCACCAAACATTTATGTATTTCAATAACAAAATTGTTTTCAACTGCTTTGGGTCAAATTGTTGAAACTCAGAATCCAATTCATAATCTAACTGAGCTACTTGGAAAAGATAATGGAGGTCAACTCGATATATACAGTGTTCCCTCGTTTATCGCGGGAGTTACGTTCCAGGACCACCCGCGATAAACAAAAATCCGCGAAGTAGGGACGCTATATTTATTTAAGTTTTTATACACTATTTTAGCCGTAGAACTTGCAGAACGTTTTTGTGGCATCGTAGGGCTTGAATGAGTCTATAATGAAACTTTCACAAACAGCGAACACAAAACTACAGATAAAAACTTGTCATGTCGTCAAGTAGCGACTCAGGCGGCCGATGCTCTAGTCTTACTTCTCGTTTTTGGTGAGTATTCATCCGCTGAGTAAATACG
>JAUZSU010036225.1:0-10252 GCA_034780255.1 Parotocinclus maculicauda
CAGGAAGTTTTTCCTTGCCACTGTCGCCATTGGCTTGCTCATTAGGGAATTCAATTTGTGACACTTGTTTATATATCAGTGTAAAGCTGCTTTGTGACAATGTCTATTGTGAAAAACGCTATACAAATAAAATTGAATTGAATTGAATTGGGTATAAAGGGAGCATCCCTGAAAGAGTCAGTCGTTCACAGGCAAAAATGGGGTAAGGTTCACCACTTTGAGAACACTGCATAAGCAAAAAGTCGTTAGGCAAAAAGTTGTTTTTCCAGAAAATGAAGTATTTATCCCAGAAATGTACTGCAATTACACATTTTGTTATACACATGTTTATTTCCTTTGTGTGTATTGGAACAACAGCAAATACTTCTTTTTCTGGAAACATTTCAGGGTGCCAACAATTTCAACCATGACTGTATATAAAGTACCATGCATTTCAATAGACTGTGCATTGCTTTCATTCTTGACCAAACAAATATTATTTGACTAAACAAATAATAAAATCGACTGCTTTTTAGAGAACAAGACAGCAGATGTTGTTTTTAACCTGTTTAACTTATTAACATTGAACAAGTCAAGGCTGGAAATCCAGTAATAACACTGATGTGACCTTTTTGATGATGAGTAGTTGCAAAATGTGCTTGAGATCAGCAGACAATTGTAAAGAATCACATTATATTACATTACTATAATTCAATTGTCTGTAGATTACATTACTATACTGCAATTGCCAGTAGATTACATTACTATACTTCAACTATTAAATTACTTTTAAATTAAAATTAAATTAAATTACTTTATATACCTTATATACAGGCAGGGGTGGATTGGTTTGTGGCGAGCCAATACTTGTGGTGAATATTTGTTTGCCAAGCAGTTTCTGTCACAAGATAAAACCTGATTGTACTGATTTGTGAGGAGAAAAACATGTTGGCCTAGATAAAACACTCTAGATATTATATTTGTGACATCTGAAGTTTTTAAGAGTATGACTGTTGCAGTCTTGAATACAAATTGTGGGCAGATATGGGGAATCTGCAAAGTTTTTAGAGAAAATGTAAACAAAATTTGCATGTGCTAAAGTTGAAGAACATGTCTAGGTGATCCACTTATTAATGGTTTCCAATTTAAGATCCTTCAGATGCTGTTAATGTCCTTTCAATTAAAAAACAACAAAACATTTGACATGTCATTTGACAGGAGGTGCCTGGTCTGTTGGGGAAGTTTTACTCAATTTATCTTGTGATAATATTTTTGCAGTAATGGAGAAATGCTGACATGCTGACTAGACACTTGGCTTCATAATGCTAGATATTTATGCTTAGTACTCTAGTAGTACTAGTCTTTATTTACTTGGGAGACATTATAACCCATTGTACTACTCCATTAAATATTCACTCCAGTTCTTAAAGCTGAATAATCATGATGTACGATTATATCATGCTATTTAAGTAAGACTACATAATCAGTTTTAATATGTACCTTATATAAGCCACACAAAAAAGCTGTGTCATGCAAAGACATCAAGTTCTGCTACTCAGAACTCACTTGGGAGACAGTAAGCGTGTCATATCAAGAGTCGCTGTGGAAAGGAATACCCACAATCGCAAGCTCTCACCACAAGAAATACGTTACTAGATTGAAAAAAAACATGTTGTGGCTTTCCTCATGGCAAAGCTGAAAAATATGTTATTTTCTATGAATAACCAGGTAATTAACATGTAAGCCCAGAGCATGGTGTTCTCTCAGTCCCATTTTACAGCTAGCAAGTGGCATTAGAATGTGACTTTTTATTTATTGTTTTTATTTCTGTATGGTTAGTTAGGGATTAAGTACAACTGTGGCCAAAGCTTTTGAAAATGGCACAAATTTTGGTTTTCACAAAGTTTACAGCATCAGTTTTTTTATTAACACTTTGTCAGATGTTTATATTTGATTGACTTTGCAATTAATTGCAATTCATTAGATCACCGTTCACAATCTAGTGTTGATACAAATTGGCTATTTGGCTACTGGCTAAATACTGGCTCCTGACACATAAAACTGACACAGCAAATTTTGTGCAAAACAAATTTGTGCCATTCTCAAAACCTTTGTCCATGACTGTACAATCCCATATCGGAGTTGTTAGAGCA
Organism: Parotocinclus maculicauda; assembly: GCA_034780255.1. Classification (NCBI taxonomy): domain Eukaryota; kingdom Metazoa; phylum Chordata; class Actinopteri; order Siluriformes; family Loricariidae; genus Parotocinclus; species Parotocinclus maculicauda. The sequence goes on from JAUZSU010036225.1 coordinate 2,133, forward strand.
TGGAAAATTCATATTTAAAACACACACAGTTTCTTACATTTTACTTCCACTTTTATGTAATTGCAGACAGAATGAACCCTAGATATTTTGTCTTCTGTTCTGATCCAGCTTTGTAATGTAGCCATTTCTGTTCACCACACTTAAAGACCTTTTGGCACAAAGAATACCAGGTGATCTCATGTATCGCTTTGCTCCTGTAAACATGTCTTAAGCTGTGCACTATTATAGAGTCATTGTTGTTGCATTTTTCATTTCAAAATTTTACACACAGAACTTAGTTGTAAACAGGTCAGGACTGCAGGCAAGCCAGTACAATACTCCTACTTAATACTCTCTTAAAGTCATGCTTTTGTTATTATGTCTTAATGTCTTAAAGTTTATCCAAGATCTAAATGTACTTTTCTGCATTAATGCTGTCAACTAATGCTGCACTCTTGTCCTTTACATACTGAAATTCCTCTCAATTCCTTGAAAAGTTTATTGGTATTGTACACTGTAGAGGGAAAATATGCATGTGCTAAGTGCATTCACCTTACAGCTCCAAGGTCCCCAGTTTAACTCAACTTCACCTGTGTGGAGCTTGCATGTTCTCTCTGCGTCCGCATGAGTTTCCTCCCACATTCCAAAGAGATTGATTGGTCACTCTAAATTGGACCTTGGCTACTGCAGCATTCAATAAAATTAATAACAAACCAATAATAAAGTCTAACTGTTTCTCAATAAAGTGTGAAATGTGTCTTTAGAAATCGTTTTATCTGCTTGATGTTTGATTTTAAACTATACTTATAAGTGTTAGTGTGTTAGTGAGTTTAAAAGTTTAAAAGTTTATGACACCGTGACAATGAAGACAGGAATTTACTAAGGGAAATATCAACGTATACAGGTATGCACCATTTGTCGTTTGCATTACGTTCTGTAAAACAGGGTGTTGACCGAACATTACCATAGACCATTACCATTAACATAGTACTGTAGTTTAGATACTTTGCACATAGTACTTTTTTAAACAATAATATTAATTAAAACACGATCTGAAAACATTTAGTACTGTACATTATAGTAATTCTCAACATTTTTATTTACAGTGCATGTTTCTATTTAGAGTAAATGGCGCATACCTGTATTCTGATATTGGTTTTTATAATATTTGTAATAATTCGAAATATTACTACCAAACAGGACCAAATAAAGGAAGGTGCTTTGGTCACCCATAGGAAAAATCACAAATTTCATGCAGTGTGTTTTATTAAAGGATATAAAAAACATTTTAAAAATACCATAAACAAAGCATACACACATTTAATTACAAAGCTGTGCCATTTTCTGATCAATACAAAAAGCAGAAATTCAAGAAAATAAAATCAAACTGTGTAGTTTCACTGCAAGAACCCAGGCTACATTTCAACTTTCAGAAAAACAAATTTATGTACAGAATGTACAGTACTTATCGCAATAGACAACTGTTCATGCAAAAAAAACCTAAATTCCACTGGCATCACACAGGAATAAACATGTATTGATGTTTTTGTGAGCATCTTCTTTTCCAGGAGCTATGTGTGTATTTCAGTATTGTGTATTATCTGTTTTATCTGAGTCCATCTACAAAAAAAGAGTAACTAAAGATCCATGGCCAGAGTATAACTGTGTTGTTGAGCATTGGCAGCTGCATTTCCGATAGGTCTTTCTCCAGAATCATCTGAAAAAAGGAGACTACAAAGATAAGGCAGGGGTGGTGTCAGTGTCAGACATGACCGATGGTCTCTTGGGAACTGCCTGAGATTTGTTGATCCCACCAATCCCTAAGGTTAAGCACTGGCACAAATGGAGGAGATCTTTCCTGAAACGGACCCCAATAAAGGCATACAGAATGGGGTTTAGGCAACAGTGGGTGTAAGCCAGACTTTTCACGACCTGCCCGACCACATCGAAGGATTTAACAACATCGCAATCTATCATGGTGGCGTTAGAAGCCTGTGCTGCCTCTATAACCAGATGCCCGTTGTATGGCAGCTGGGAGAGAATGAAAGCTGCCACCACTGCGAAGATTACCCTCAGCGCTTTGTGCTTCTCAAAGTTGCGAGCCTGCATTAGGCTGCGGATGATCACCGAATAGCAAGCCACCATGACCACCAGCGGGATGCAGAAGCCAACACAGATTTGCAAGGACAACACCAGGACTTTGGACAAGTTTTTGTCATAGGAAGGGTAGACAAGTCTGCAGGAGGGACCACTGAACTCCTTTAGCGTCACCTCAGCAAAGAGAAACTCAGGCAGAGAGAGAAGACAGGAGAGCAGCCACACAACCAGGCAGGTCAGTTTGCTGTAGAACATCCTCCTGCTTTTAAAGTTGTGAGCCTCGGTTACATGGACGATGGCTATGTAACGGTCCACACTAATGCAGGTCAGGAGAAGCATGCTGGCATAGAAATTGATCTTGTAGACGGCTTGGACTCCTCTACAGACACTGATGTTGAACACCCAGTCTTGCGTGGCCCAGAAAGGCAGCGTGCCCAGAAAGAGGAGATCAGCCACTGCCAAGTTGAGCAGGTAGACATCCGTCATGGTTTTGAGGCGGTTTCGCACTGTTGTGTAGATCCACACGACAAGTAAGTTGCCCAGAGCTCCCACTACAAAGATGATCCAGTACAGAGGGGGTTCGTAGGATTTACGGAAGTCTCTCACCCAACTCTTATCACAAATCCCAGACCCTAGGTTTTCATAATCTGTCTCATTAATAATCTGAAAAAAAGAACAGGTGTCGTTTACATGTACAGCCTTTACCACATGTCCCTAATAAAGAACAACTTACACTGAGCAGTAGTCCAGACCTTTTTCAAAGAGGGCCACATTGGGCCATGTCAAAATACTTAAGAGCTGGTCTCACTTTCAAAACACATTCATTTATAAATTACTTGAAACAACAGAGCAAATAATATTTTTGTAACTAATTTCAATTTAGTGTAAAACCTACAGCAGGATATTAGGATATTACAAATTTCTAATTACTAAATTACTAATTTACTGCAGATTATTTAGGCTCAACATTTTCTGTAGAACATATATTTTACTGTTCTGCTTTCTTCTGTCAGTATTTCTGAGGTAAATTGAATTGTATCACTCACAGGTCTACAGAACTTGATAACAAAGCATGTTTTACATTTCCTATGACACATAACCAGCTAAATTCAACAAATTTGTTGAACTCTTGTTAGAGTTGTGTTAGAGTTCAATTTAGCCATATATACAGCCTGGTAGAAAGCAATGTAAGGAGTCACGCTAGTGACGATCAGTCAGTCTGAACACCATGCATCTCTTGATTAAGTCATTTACTTACTGTACCACTATTGAGTAAAAGTGTTGGTTTTCCACTAGTAACGGGTTCTTTAGAGTGATGCTGTAAGCCAATTAAAATCTGTCCGAGAGCCACATTTGGCCATAGCATTAGATAGATACCCCCAGCTTATTATAAGTGACTTTGGGCTGATTGTTCTGCAAAGTGGCTTACAAATATCGGTAATCACTGGTTGTGTTTTTTGGCTTGTTTCTAAAGTGTAATTTCCTTTGCTTGCACTCTGATCCTGTCTCTCTCCACTATACCTGTCAAACAAAGCAAACTTGTATGTTTTTCCTGTTGCATGATTCACCCTGTTCCATCCTTCCCTTCCCCATACAAATTAAAACGGATGCCTTTTTCAGAAGAAAGATGCTATGGACAGTTTCAAAAGCCATTAATTGTCTGTTAATGATGATGACTTAATGTTCTGCTTTGCATATTTCTGATGTCATCAAATCATATTTACAAGCAGTCAGATCATATTTATATGCAGGTTGCTTCTCTCACGCTCTATGTACAGGATAAACCCGATGAATTATGTGTATATTTTAAAAGAACGACTGTATGTACATATTTATTAACTCAGTAAAATTTACAGAATGGAGTTAAACTGTGCTCAGCTGCCATGTGGACTGATTGTGCTGCTCTGTCTATCAGAGCAGAGGAGACGAAGAACACTGTGCCTCTTATTTTGGCAATTTTATTCTATGGGAAGTAGCTACGGTTTGTACATGAGAGTCCTTGGATTTGTTGCTATATGCTTTTTAAAAAACAACTCACTATGGGATCTGAAAAGTCACTAAATATAGAAAGAGCACAGTTTTATTCATTTATTCATTCCTCATTTTATGGCCAGTTGGTTTTGTGAAACATCATTAGAGTCAAAATATAAGTTTTAAAGTTGATTAAGTATGCAAAAAAAAGCTAAATAAACTGGTGGTCTCTCTCTCACACTGTGCTAGGTTGCTTGTTTTTGGATATTTATTTCGAGCAAAGTTGCTTCTTCTGTTCTATTTTGAATAGATCTGGTCACTTCTAATTCTCTCAAGAGATCTGGCAACATCACTCTCTGTCCTATTATATTCTTCAACAGTGCATAAGAACGTCCTGCTGCCTTCAATGGGCATGGTCTGACAACATAAATCTTTTCCTTAAGCACTGGATTGCTGTTTTTCTATCAACTGTCTCTCACGTTTACAGTTTCGGAAGGTGCTTTCATGCTTCAAACCCCGCACTTCCTGTCTCTGGGGCTGCTTGAGCACAGAATGTCTCTCACCATGTTACAGCAGAAGACAAGTCTTCCTAAGCCAGGCAGATATGAAAATTTTCCAAGCTCAGCTCAGGTGCAGGTGCGCATCGCTAGCGGCAAAACCACACCAGAGCAGCACATCCTCCTTTTTTGCCGACCCCGGGGGGCGACATAAACGAGGTCGTCGTGCACGTTGGAAACTGAACGACTCTGCACACTGACACAGATGCTAAACTGAGATACCGGTATGTGTGACGCACAAAGTGGAAAGAGCTTTGAGATTGTGTTCTCTTTTTTGTAATAAAAATACTGGGAGGTCGACCCATATCAGCTGTCTAGATTTACTAAGAATTACAAATTGTTTGTTAAGGGCCAAATTGTGTGTTATTAATTTGCACCTTTCACGTTGTAGGAACAGGCAGACAAACAGAGTGATAACAACAACAGGAAAATGGGCATTACCACGAAAACTCCTCCCACTTTAGCTTGGTACTCAGTGGTTTACTTGTAGTACGAGCTGTCCTTGCATACAACGTGGTACTTTGTGATTGATGACAAAAAAACAGTTAAGAGAATGAAATATGCGAAATCTGTAACAGAAATACTTACAGTATATGTAGTCTGTCCTGAGAAGTTTTCATAATCCATGTCCTAATAATGAATTAGACATAAGATATTGTAAATAATACAAATTTCATTCTCTTTTACTTTACATACATGCCAATATTAAAATGCTGCTTTTATTTACTGGTTTTATTTGCTACTTCTATTATCTAAATCCAATCCCTAATTGAGGAAAACTAGAGAAAGAGTGGCAAGGAAAAACCTGCGCACTATATGGAACCTGAAACCTTAGGAGGAACCAGACTCAACAGGTGACCCATCCTCCTTGGGTGGCTTAGATTATATATGTAAGAATTCATCTAAGAATTCAAAAATTCATAAAAATAAAAAAAAAATTATATATACAGTATATATATAATTCTTTTAAAAATTATTATTAGTGTTCTTTTATTTTTTTTTTAAAGATGAATTCTTACATATATAATCTAATATTATAAAAATTATATATATAATTATATATATTATATAAACAATATTTTTATCTATTTTATCTTATATTTACAAAACAGAATTAAAATAAAATATAATAATATTTAGACTAATATTCTAGGGAAGGTATAATAAAATAATAAAATACAGAATATATCAAATGCAATAGTGAAAATAAATAAAATATTGAATTAAATATGCCCATTTACATTATTTAAACCAGCACACAAAGTCTCTTAAGGATCCTGTAAATGATGAGTCTTTTAAAACAAACTTGAAAACAAGTTGTTAAAAAGAAGAATATGAAGTCCTTAAATAGATACTTACAGCTAAGGATGAAACTGTCACAGTCTCAGTCATGGTGAATTTTAAAGCAGTATGTGACAGCTACTGAAGTTTGTAATAACCCCTCCTATGTGTCATGAACTCATTATAAAGCCTGCGATTTGAACCTAGTCATGTGACTTATTACATTACCAAAGCTTAGACAAGCCTGCAGGAATGAACACACTCTGCTTTTTAAGCCTCCCGATTGGGCCCTCAGTATTTTGCATGCACGCTCTGATCAGGGCTGCTGTAAGGTGGCACTGTGTGTAATTGTAATAGACACTCCTATTCTGGAAAGCACTCTGAACTGTCTTTGTATTTAAAATGTTATGCCTTTTGCTATGAATTAAGAGCTAAGACTATGCTTCTCAATGCTTCTTCTGAATTGTTTTAACTGAATTTAGGTCTAGTGGTTAGATTTTCTTTTAATATCCTGATATGTGAAATATTAGATCAAAAAGAGGCCAAAATGTTTTAAGACTGGCAGAAAATCTCGCTTGATTATGTATTTACGCGCCCCCTATAATGAGAAGAAACTATTATTCTAGGGACACGCATTTTCATTGGAGATACAATATGTGCGTTTCAGTCAGGAAAACCAAGAAAATGTTGTGAAATAGTCGTATACATCACGTGACCAGCATTTGTCAGATACGCAAACATATTGTGATCAAGATGCAAGTTTGATACTGAGAGCAAGAAAGGTCTGTGGTCTTTTTATTCTACATGGAGTTAGAATAGTAAATGGAGAAACAGGTAATAAATAACATTCATATAAAAGCCAAAATGAAACCAACTGTGAAACTGAAGCTGACTGTCACTGTGAATAACACAGAAAGAAGAAGTACTAAAGTTTTACAGGAAAATACAAAAAAACCCCAATTGTGTTTTCAGTGGTCTCAAAGCACTATGTCCATATGTGTATTTTTTCTGAATTACATTGTTACTGGCACTTCAGTATACAGGAACCTCTATAGAAACACTAATGCCAGACAAAATGTGTACTGAAAAAAATTATTTAAGTACACAGGGACCAGGATCTCCAGAACGTGAGTACAGGCTGGAGACCAAAAAGTGCGGCAAGGGGTGTGGAACTAGAGCAGGACACATTGAACCAGACCAGGAGATGAGGAACCAGACCAGGAAGTAAGGAACTAGAACAGGAGGTGAGGAACCAGATCAGAGAGTGAGGGACCAGGCCAGAAGACAAGGAACCATACTAGGAGATAAGGAACCAGACCAGGAGGTAAAGAACCAGACCATGAGGTGAGGAACCAGGCTAGGAATCGAGGAATCATATAAAGTAGTGAGGAAACTGGCCAGAAGGTGGACAGTGCAGAACATTAGAGAAGTTTAGGAACCAAAACTACAGGAAAATGAATGGTTTGGAGTGAAAGGTATCTAAAGACGATTCTGAAGAATCACATATAAACTTCTAAGGACTGAGGTTGAGAGAAGAGATTATGTAGGGGTTGGGCCAATTGGGATTGAAGTGCAGCAGGTGTGAAAGGTGGCGCTAGAGAGCAGAGTGAGCCCAAACCACGACCAACATGTTACACACATCCACACACAAACACAGAGAGCAAGCTACGGAAATAAGGGGAAAATTCTCGAAGCAAGGAGAAAGTTCTGAGAAGAGAGGGAATAACTAGACACAAGGTTGCAGAACATACAACCAGTAACATACAACCATTATTTATACCTACATTTAAGAGACACCCTTATTAAGAGCAACTTACAACTGACACAATCTTGAGTAAGTACCTTGCTTAAGAACCCTATAGTGATCGCAGTGGGATTTGAACCCATGATCTTCTCATTAATAGTCCAGGACCTTAATTGCTAAGCAACCACAGTCCAGTAAATAACATTTACAGAATCTAAAGACAGAGATCTATAAATATGCCACGCTCTTGGTGGTCTCGACCAAGTGTCCAGCAGTTTGGTCGAGCATGGCACAACTTTGAGTCCATATCCTTAACCATTGTGTTATAACTGTCTTTTGTCTTTATTACTCTGCATTCACAGTAGAATGAGCAAAGGCTATTTTATGGCTGTATTTGTGACAAGGGTGGCACGGTGGCCTCACAACAAGAAGGTCCCGGGTTCAATCCCAGGGTGGAGCGGCTTGGGTCCTTTCTGTGTGGAGTCTGCATG
>JAUZSU010036235.1:0-10252 GCA_034780255.1 Parotocinclus maculicauda
ACCGGTCACTTTATTAGGTACACCTGTTCAACTACATAACGCAAACATTTAATCAGTCAATCACATGGCAGCAACTTAGCATTTAGAGATGCAGATATTGTCAAGACAACCTGCTAAATTTAAAAATAAGCACCAGAACGGAAAAGAAAGGTGACTCTAAATGTAGCATGGTTATTGGTGCTTGTCTGTTTGGTTCGGAGTATTTCACAAACTGCTCATCTACTGGGATTTTCACACACAGCCTTTAGGGTTTGTTGATGCCCGAGAGGAGAATCAGGCTGATAGAAAGGTAACAGTAACTTAAATAACCACTCATTCCACCTGAATACAGAAGAGCATATATAAAAGCACAAAATGTCATAGCCTGAAGCAGATGGGCTACACCAGTAGAAGACCACACTGGTTACCACTCCTGCCAACAAAACAATTTACAATCAAAAAAGTTGGACTGGAAAACTGGAAAAAGCACCATTTGAATATAAAGAATTAAGGCAGTTCTTAAGGGTCCAAGTATTAGTTCCGGTACTAGCAAGGTCTACCTTATAAAGTGGCCAGTGAGTGTATATATGAATTATACTACAAAGTCTCTACAAAGGCTGCCTTCCTTTTATTTGACTCTAATTACCCATAATGTGTGTATAAGTACAGTAAAGCACTGCACCATTACACAAAATTTTTTTTTAGCTCCAACAAATATCCAGTTGATTATTTTATATCAATGATGCAATACAGGATGGCCGTTCTTCAGCATTTAGCTTGCCAATAAACCATTTCCTTCACACTCATGCAAACATGCCCATACCTCCCACCCCCAGTTCTCTAGCAGTAAAGGTTCTTGGAATGGATGGCAGGACCTTTGACCTTCTATGAGTTCATGACTAATAGCTAGTGCGCTGCTGCGTCAGGGCAAACCTGTAGCTCTGCTGTAAAGCCAAAGGGTTTTTTGGCCATGGGATGCATTGGTAAGCACTCAAAATGAGTGTTACAGACTTCCCTTACTTATTGCTGTTACCAAGCTTTAATAATGGATGTTCAAGAGACTAGAAATTAAAATAGTTTAGCGTAAATATACAGATTATGTAAGAATAAATTAAATAGAACATTATCAGATACATATGTGTGATTATACACGATGGTATTGAAATGCAACTTGTGTGAAATGATATGACAGTTGATCTGGATGTTGTACGATCAACTTGTACGATGGTTACGGTAATTTGTCCTAAATTGGTAAATTGATTTCTAGACATAAATGCACATTCTGCAGAAATCATAGTCTGAGTTTAGGATTTTCCCAGGTAAGGAGTACGTAGTATAATAAGTTTGTGCAAAATGATTTATTCTTTTTTTCTTTATTTATTTATTTACCTTTCTCTCTGCCACACACACACACACACAAACATACTTATGGAATGAGAAACTGTCTTTCATGTGACAGTACAACATTTTTCCTGTAGTATTTCTGACACAAGCTTATATACCAGAAGAGACCAGGGAACCAAGAGAGCGCCTTTACCTTTGATATACTGTGTTGCAAAGACCCAATTCTTATTTATACAGCTCAAATTTCAAAATAAAAAATTCCCTAATGAAATATCCCCTAATTTCTGTGTGCAGTGTATCTGCCCTCATTTACCACTCTCCAAATACCCTCACACCAAACTAGCCCCTTCCTTGGACAGGTGAGGACAAAATCCTGGCAGGGTGGTGGGCGTGAAGAGAGAGAGAAATAATAATGTTATTATTGTACTTTCGCTAGATTTGAGTTGGCCTATTGGATAGTAGAGGTACTACATTAGCACACTGTATTCATTAGTATAGAAGGACTGGCACCGTTACTCTGGCTGCACACCCACTGTGTATGAAAGTGCAAAGTGGAGCCAGAAGAAGTTAAGCAGTAATGTCAAATCTGTGAATTTTAGATTACAAGCAGCTGTGCAGTGCTTCACATCATCTCATCACGTAAATGAAGCTAAATGGCTTTAATCAGCCTGAGGCAATTTAGTGTTAATGGAAAATGATGAAACATGATTGTTATTTGTTGGCTGAATTGAACAGAATAGTGGGAACTGTTATTTAGATTAAATAAAGAATCTCTGGAGAAGAGTGTACTTTGCAGGGGTTAATAAGTTTTACAGCCTAGTCTTTTGGAACCAGACGTGATCTTGTACTGACAATACGCATCTAAAAAAACTTTTAGAGATTTGTCTTTGCGGTACGTGAGAACACAGACTTATTAAAATGAGCTTGAGGCTTATAAGCCAATCCAATGCCATAAGAAAGTGAAACTCGAAGTAATGGCAGAGGATTTAACCAGAACTGGGTCCTAAATAACACACTAAGGTACTAAATGATATGTCTTATTACCACACCAATAATGGTGTTGTCAGGTTCTGTTTAATGGATAGTATGCAGTTTTTGGATGTCTAAAAATTTCAGCCAGGATATTGCTTAGATGCAGTTGCCATCATTGCCCATCCAGCAAAGGTCTAGCATTGCTGTAGCTATAGGACTGTAGTTTTTTGTAGGAATCTCTATAGGAATGTAGACTTATTGAATAAATTTCTATTAGACTCAAGCCTTCTTGTAGAAATATTGACTGGACTGTAGCTGTATTGTGGAAGTTTACAGGCTGAGTCAAAATTCTAAGGGCACCCTATTATGTCAGAAACAAAAGGGAAAATGGCATATCTGAATACCCCAGCAAGTAAGGTGCGAGGGGACCTATCTTTTAGGACCAGAACTTGGCCGCCATATTGGATTAAGGGAACTTTTTTCCAAAGAGAATGTGGCATATTAAATAAGATCATAATTGTCTCAGGAAACAATTGCTGCAATCAGACTAGCAATATCTTTCGTGGCTCAAAAGTTGTCAATCGAAGAAACCTCGACATTGTTTTTGGCAGCCTTTGCGAACAGTCCACAGCGCACCATGCGACGTGTCCAGTGACTTTGACTCACCCTGTATAGTGGACCGTAGGAATCTCTGCTAGACTACACCGAGGCCAACTTTGATTGGACTCTTGCCTTGAAGAAATAGCTTAGAAGCAGCTGTCTGGTAGAAATCTCTACTGGGTGCTAGGAAATCTTTACTAGGAACCTCTGTTTGGCTGTAGTTTTCTTGCAGCGGTCTCTACCGGGCTGTAGCTGCGTTGTAGAAATCTATAGTGGACCATAGCCTTCTTGTAGGAGTCTCTTCTGGTCTGTAGGCAGGAATCTGCTGCACTATTGGGCAGTATAGTTTGCTTGAGTTAATCTCTGCTGTACAGTAGTTATTTTATTGGTATCGCTACTGGGTTATGGCAATTGTTTGGAAATATCTGTTGGACTGTAGCCATGTGGTAGGAATCTCTGTTGAACTGTGGTCATCCTGTAGGAATCTCTGTTGGAGTCTAGCCTCATGGACTAAATAGTTATAGCATTTTTCGAAATCTCGAATGGACTGTAGCTGTTTTGAAAAAATGTATAATGTAAACCATTGTAGGCACCTCAGCTGCACTGTAGCATTATTGAGGGAAACTCTACTGGACGGTAGCCATCTTATAGGAATCTGTACTATACTGTAGCTATCTTGTAGAAATCTCTTCAGAATTGTAGCCTTCATGTAGAAGTCTTTGCTGGACAGGGGCCATACCATAGTCATCTTGTAGGAATCTGTAATAGAGCATAGTCATCTTGTAGGAATCTGTAATAGAGCATAGTCATCATGAAGGAATCTCTATTGGACTGTAACTTTCATTTAGGGGGCCTCAGTTTGACTCCAGCATCATAAAATAAATATATGCATGTCTATAGCATACTTGTAGAAATCTCTACTGTGTAGGACTGTAGGCTTCTTGTAGGTATCTTTCCTGGACTGTGGCCTTTGTACAGGAATCTCAATCGGACCATAGCCAACTTGTAGGAATCCTCTCTTCACAGTTGTTTTTTTTTATTGGAATCTCTGCAAGTATGCTGCTGCATTGTAGCTTTCTTGTAGGAATCTCTACAACAGTATAACCATTTTGTAGAAGTCTTGATTGGACTCATTGCAGCATTGTTGTAGAAATCTGGACTGTACGAATCTTGTACGATCCTCTGTTGGACTGTAGCCATCTTGTAGGAATAATTTAACAGTGGGTTATTGCAGGCTGTATGTGGCCTTTTATTTTTTCCTTAGTCAAGTATGGTTACAGTTAATGAAGTGCCGAAGGCGTTGGGAAAAAATTAATGCATCTAAGCAATGTGAATTTATGCATAAACCCCAACAGACCTGAATTGAATGGCATACAATTTCCTGAAACAGAAACAGTTCTTGATTCCAAGGACATTTTGAATACTTGTTTTACTTGTTATAAATTTAATCTGTAGCTCCTTAAAAGTGCACAGTCTAGTGTAATGTTTATATGAAGGAAAGCCTATGGGCATAACCTGTTTGTTTCATGGTTTCATTTAGCCAGCTTGGTGATGTAAATGCAAATAAATAACATCGTAACTGTGTTAAAACATGGTCTAAATGATTAAGGTCTTGTAGAAGAACAAATGTTTATGGTCGTCCTCTGTTCTCCCTTATTGAAGATGAGACCCATTGAAATAGCTTGAGCAATCATAATGTAAATGTAAATGACATAAATGTAAATGTAATCATATCCTGGCAGAGAGGTGAGGAGGTAGATTATCCCCTCTCCATAAAGCCCTTCTCTTTTCCCTCCACTGCACACTGAAACTGTATTTGTACCTTCAGGGCAAGTTATTAGTGACCCACGTTCCCTGGTGATTGACCTTTTGCAACCTCTGCTCCGCAGGTCTACCTCAGCACGGTTGCTATGGGAGACGATGCTTGTCGCCAAGCAGAAGGAAGCGGTAATGGAGGTGAGGAGGCAGCTGGTAGATGCAGCCAGCAAAGAAAACCTGCCAATCAAAATGAGCATGGGTATGACCGTGACCCCTGACACACTCTCTGCACCCATGTCAAAACCTTGCATTGACATCACTAGTTTCTCACCCTATAAAACATTTACCTTCTTGATTTTTGGTGATACTGAATGCAAGACTAGATCCTGATCCCAGTGTCATTTATTTGAATTGTAATGAAAATTGAAATCTCAGGGCTTATACATACATAGATACATAATCCATATATGGCAGCATTAATGTCTGACACTGAGTGCACTTAATACACTTAATACTCCATGCCCTTAATATTCCAATAATAGTGGGATTTATGAAGTTATCCGACTATTCAAGTGGTCATGTAGACAGTATACTTTGCTTTTGCAAATTGGTCTAGAAATCAGATTGGAAATTCTGACGAAGAGAGCTGATTTTATCTCAGTTATTGGATTTCTAAGTGCATGTACAACCCTGATTTCAATAAAGTTGGCATGTTGTGTTAAACAAGTAAAATCAGAATATGATGATCCACTACAAAGACAAGATAGTTAATGTTCAAACGTATAAACTTTTTTGTTTTTTGCAAATATTCTCTCATTTTGAATTTGATGCCTGCAACACGTTCCAAAGAAGTTAGAACGGGGGCATGTTTACCACTGTGTTACATCACCTTTCCTTATAAAAACACTCAATTAGCAGTTGGAAACTGAGGACTCTAATTTGCTAAGTTTTAAAGGTGGACTTTTTTCCAATTTTTGCTTCATGTTCAACTTGCTCAACAGTCTGGGGTCTCTGTTGTCATATTTTGCACTTCATAATGCGCAGACCAGTCTAGTACCCGCACTCTTTTACTACAAAGCCACGCTGTTGTAAGACGTGCAGAATGTGGCTTGTTTTTTTCTGAGATAAGAAAAAAGAGAAATAAGAATTAAGACAAGGTGTTGCTTGGATGGCAGCTCCATATGTTGCTCCAAAACCAGTATGTACCTTTTAGTATTAATTGTGCCTTCACAGATGTGCAAGTTACCCATGCCATGGCACTAACATGGGCACACACAGACAGTCACATACAACAGTCACACTCTAAGGACCACTTTTAGAGACACCAATTAACCTAACACGCATGTCTTTGGACTGTGGGAGGAAACCGGAGTACCAAGAGTGCAGATTCCACACAGAAACTATGAAACACAGCTTCAGGAAATGAATAATTTTGAATAAAATAATTAATAACAAAAAACTTTTATTTGTCACTTCACATTCTTGTGAAAGATTATTGCCTGGTCGCAAAGTAGAAATCTGAGGGGATCTCATGTAAAACTGTTAGCTGATTACCTAAGTGCATGTAAACTGGTTTGATTCCTGACTAGATCAGATTTTCTGCAGTGATCAAATTATTATGTGCATGTAAACACACTTATTGGGAGGAGCTCCAGTGTAGCATACCACAAATACAAGTTCAGTGCTTGCCTTCATCACAACGACCTGAATCTTCAACAACCTGGTGTCTTAATGCAGTTTTAATGAGCACCAGCTTGAGCACAAGCCCAGACAGTCATCACAGGCTCGCCGTCAATACATCAGCCCTGATCCAGACGCACGGCCATACGGCAGAGTTCAATACAAATTGGTTTATTATTGTTTTTTTGCAATTTGTTTGTATGATTCAGCATCAAGAAACAAGAACGAGGGAGGCTGCATGTTGCAAACAGACAGACGAACCCTGACAAAAAGTAAGCAAGGAGGGGATTAACTGTAGATCTGGATTTAGTGCATTGAGCACTGTTTAGGCAAAGACCTACAGCGCCTCCATCAGGCGACATTTAGTATGCATGTTATGTGCACGCACGTGGTCGCAGAGGAAATGTGAAACACATGTTGGCTCACACACATACACACACATGTCCTATTGTTTGTACGTTAAGCAACGAATGCAAAAAAATTAAGGCCAAAAATACTTTAATTTGTGCATAGAGACATGCACCCACATTCTTTACTCCCCCACCCCACCCCCTTTACCCACCGCCCCTCTCACACATAGCATTCCTTAACCCAGGCATCAGAACTAGTATTTTTAGGTTTAGTGAAGTACAGAACACCCTTGGCTGGTTTTAATGAAATGTCAACTTTTTTTTTAATGACAATTGTAATACGTTACTCTAAAGCATTACCATAAGCTTGTACGATTAAATCTTTTTTAAAAAGTCACTCCGAATGAATCAAAGCCCAAGGCAACATTGTCACTACAGGGGATGCACTTGAAGAACGTACATGCAGATTGTGGGGGAAAAAAGATGCTTCATAAATATATGACACAATATTACAGACTCATTTCACCTGTTGAGAAGGGATTCTAAATTGTGATTGTGTTTTACAGCACGTGTGCCCCATTAAATCACTGCACTTTGTTCTGTGAGACAGGTTGCTGACTGAAATGTACAGACTTTACCATGATCAGTAACTGTAATGTACTCCATTCATTCATAGAATGCCTTATACAGAGTGGATTTTATGGGGGTCTGGAACAGATTAATTTAATTTACATAATTCCTTATGTGAGAAATTTGCTCAGTACTTATTTCGGTTCTACTGTAATGTAAATATAGAGGGTATTTTTACAAGAAAACCTCAGGTTTGTGTTTTTGGCTTCCTTAACGTCGCTATCGGCATCAGTGGCCATCTTAGTGACACACACACAAGGATATATCCGTACACAAGTTCATCTCAAGACTAGTCATATACACACACACAGCAGTCAATGTCAATTTAGAGTAATCAATTAACCTTACACATGTCTTGGACTGTGGGAGGAAACCGGAGTACCCGGAGTAAACCCACACAGACATGGGGAGGACATACAGACGCCACACTGTGAAAGGACCCAGGACGCTCCACCGTGGGATTGAACCCGGGACCTTCTTGCTGTGAGGCAGCGGGTCTACCCTTTGTGCCACCGTGCTGCTCGAGAAAACCTCATTCACAATATGTGACGAGTGATTGAAATGAATGAGTGATACTTTTGTTTGACAGAAAAAAGTAAATAGCACATTTTTCACATAAGGAATAAGGTAAATTGAATTAATATGTTCCAGACCCCCAGAAAATAGACACTGTATAAAGCATTCCATGAATTAATGGAGTTGTATTGTAGAGGTGCGTCCTGATTTACTACTGTACTACTACTTACTACTGTAAAATAAATATAGAGGGTATTTTCAGAAGAAAACCTCTTAAATCACAATGATTATTGAGTGATTAAAATTAATGTTTTTTACTTTTGTTTGACAGAAGCCAAAAAGCCACTTATAGGCAGTTTTGCCAGCAACATGGTAGATCAGCCAGAGACTCAACGAGTGAATGTGAACCAGTTGGTATAGTTATAGGTAAGATGTAGAATATACAGGTAGTGGGGGAAACAAACACAGCAGTACTACTTACAATAGGACAGGCACATACACTTCCGAATGCCATTTACAGCTTGATACAAAAGCGATGTACGGCGGACACGAGGGACTTGCGCTCTTAAACTCTGCTACATCGTACGTCTGGTAGTGCTGTACGTCGGGTAGAGCAGCAAAAAAGACAGGTTTTTATTTCCTATTATCTTTTATTTTGTTTTTTAACACCTAGGTCGCTGTTATACATCAGCAACAGAAAGTCGCTGTTATGTCTTTTTATACAGAGTTCAATATTATTAGACAAAAAACCCACGTCAAGTTATGAAAAAGAACACATGTAAATCAATGCCTTCCTTCACACCGAGTGCATAATATTTTTAGTTGGAACATGTTCTAATTTCTGCTTTGTTTGTATGTATTCAAATCAGACTGGCCAATCAGAGCTCGGTTGTCGGGCAGAACAGCTCTTCCTTCCAGTTGTGGAACACAAGAGCTTATAGGACAAGCAACAGACTGACTATAAATACTTTAATTTTATATTTAGATCTTCTTTATTATGCAGTTTGTTTTCGTTCACCAAAAGTGTTTTTTTTTTTACTTTTCATTTTCAATCCATGAATCACTAAATTACACGAAATTTTACAACCTTTTATTATAAAATATGCTTTGTTTAAATAATTTTGCCAGCTTTAGGTTAATGTATAAGTGTTTTAAATAATAACTTATTTATCATAGACTCCACTGTGCTCTACCAAATACTCTTTAAACTCGTCGGTCTATGATACATGTAACTTATGATTGATTTGTCTGAATGTATCCCCATAATAAATCAGGACGCACCCCTATAATGCAACATTCATAGAATGCCTTAAACAGTGTGGATTTTTTGGGGGACCTGGAACAGTTTAATTCAATTTACCTCATTCTTTATGTGAAAAATTTGCTCAGTACTTATTTTGGTTCTCGAAAAGACTTAAACATCGAAAAGACAGATAAACATCGAGAACCGAAGCACCATTGTATGCAGTTAAGTTAGCAAAACAAGCAACAATAACGATGTCACCCAAAAGAGAGCCCACCATTCCCCATCAGCAGCTTTCCATTTATTCATGACTAAGTTTCGAACGCCATGTCAGTTTGCCACACCTGATAGATAAACACCAGAAGGAACAACAAAGCTATGAATGCTGATTTTTTTTTCCACTTGTCTTAAAAAATCGACACTCCTGCATTAACAGTAACCTTCAAATGAATCCAATGAGGACTCGTCTGTTTGCAGGGTTTTATTGCAGCCAGACAGGAGCCACACCTTATAGTCGTTTAATGACCAAGATTAAACGTTTAAACAACTGGAATCAGGTTTAAGTGCTTCTTGATTAAAAGATAACCTGTGAGCACACCGACCCACTGCAGACCAGACGAACAAAATCTGGGTCAATGTGTAGTTATAACAGGCTTTTATTACAAAAGCACAGGTCACACTTCCACGCGTCCAAAGTGGTCCACATGTTACAGATTAAAATCCTGTGATTTACAGTCTATCTCCAACAAGACTTTCAAGACCAGACTGCTAAATGTTGCATCTAGTCCAATTACCAGTTCAAATCCCACTTCAGCCAGGCGCCGTTAAACGACTGCATTACTATATGTGAAAAGATGTTGACCGCTGACAGACATGTTGCTCCTAACCTGGTTGAATTATTCTGATTGGCCATGTAGCATGCAGGGCAGTATTATTTGGTGTACAGTCGATTCCGGTTAATGGGACCACATCGGGACACGATGGCTTTGGTCCTAATAACCGGCTGGTCCAATTAAACGAACATACCCTATATTACAAGACGGGACATGCTATGTAACATATCAAATGTTTATTAAACCTTTATTTTGCGATTTTTCGAAACAATCTACAACACAATGTGTAGGTACTCAGCATGCGAAGCATAATACTGTAAAAAACAAGTTCTTACTAAATTCCAGTC
>JAUZSU010036246.1:0-10252 GCA_034780255.1 Parotocinclus maculicauda
TTAGTTCTTAGGGAATTATTATCAGGGTTTTCCTGAGGCTTAGTCTCCGTTCGCACATTCCCCGTGGTTCATTCCGCTCGGCTACGTCTATCGATTTGGGACACACCCGAAGCGGCTCTTACTCGCGCCTGTCGCGCTTTTGAGCTCACGCTCGCCCTCTGCCGTTTCGGAGGCACACTGCGTCGCCTGATTTGGAACGCACCCCGAAGCTGCCCTTCTCCTGCACTCTCAGTGCTCCAAAAGTCTTACGCTCGCCCCCCAGCACTTCGGAGGCACAGTGCGTCGCCTGAGTTGGGACGTGCCCCGAAGTGTCCTGTTTATTTCTATATCTTGGAGAGCCTTTTGCTCTAACCCCGTCCCCGCATACTTGGGTCCTCTGTCCATACCGTAACAGTGTTTACTTGAGTTGTCTTTGAATACTATTTAAATTGTTTTGATGTTCCGAAACACTTAAGTGTGACAAACATGCAAAGAAACGTAGGAAATTAGGAAGGGGGCAAACACTTTTTCACACCACTGTACATAGGCAATAGGGTAGCAGTACCACCTACTAATGGTGCAGTCCCCACCCCCCAAAAAATGTATACGTTTATTGTAATAGTGTAATCACTTACATATATCATCAGTACATTCACTTGCAAAGTTTTATATGCCAACCTTTTTGATGTTTTTTTTGTCAATAATGAGTCAAAAATAATAAATAAGAATAAATGAATTAATTAATTCTGTAATTAATTATATGAAATATGTTTGACCACCAGTAAAGCTTGTTGGCCTCATGACACATTGCGTACTATATATACATAGTATTGTGGCGGCTCTGTCAACAAATCATTAAGCCATGCCATGTGTCTGTCAATTAAACTGGCTCTTCTTGATAATAACTGTGTTTGGCAATAGGAGCCAATTATTTATGACACCTTGCACTGCATTTAGCAATTGTGCTTTTATTTAGTGGCATTGCACTCCTGCCAGATTTACAGCTCCTAGTCATTCTTGACTGACTGCTGACTATGACCAACCTTCGATCTACAGTATATAGATATCTAGCGTTATTGGTAAGCTTATAATCACAAGCTATTAACTAATTTTATATATAACATACAATAGACTATTTGATGTAAAGATTACCCATGTGGAGGATGGTTCCGTTCCGTTGGGTCTTTGTTTCTCATAAGGTTTCTGCCTCATTAGGAGTTTTACATTTCCAATAGTACTCTTGGTTTGCTTGGTGGGAACAGCTGCTGCTGATGTTCAGGTTTGTGTCTGCAATTCACAAAAGTAAATGATAAATATTAACACTGCATAGACCCTGTTCTTCTTTCGGCCAATACCAATTCATAATTCACCCTCTTGTATGTGTTAATGTGTTCCATTAGTAAAAATATGATGATCTCAGTGATGTGTATCTTCAGTTGTTCTCATTCGGGTGTATCATTGACTTTGTTTGGGTGTTTTACCCTTTTCAGAATTATACCTTTCACCTTAGTAGAACTGTACTTTCCTTATGACTTATATTGACTCTTGAAATGCAAAAGATCATAACAGCGCTTATTTAATGACACAACCAGATATAAGGAGTGACAAATACAAAAGTCAAGAAATCAGTAGTAGTTGCTAGCTCTTGATTGGAGAAATTAACAAAAGATTTTCTTGAAAGTAATCACCTGCTGTACTGCTACAGGACTGCTAAATTATACTGAACAAAAATATAAATTTAACACATTTGTTTTTGCTTCCATTTTAACTCAAAGATCTGGATTTTTCTATGTACTCAATAGGACATTTTCTGTCAAATATTGTTCACAAAAGGGTCTAAATCTGTGTTAGTGAGCACCTATCCTTTGCTAATACATCCACTCCACAGGTGTGACATATCAAGATGCTGATTAGGCAGCTTGATTACTGCACAAATGCACCTTGCCACAATAAAAAGCCACTCCAACGTTCAGTTTATTTTTATTAAATTAAGGAGTTGTCCATAACATACGCCTGCCCATTCCATAACTCTACTGCCAACTTGAGCCACTAGATCCACAGCGTTGACATTAGCAAACTGCTCACCCACACAACGTCATACATGTAGTGTGCCATCTGCCCTGTACAGTGAAAACCAGGAATGAGCCGTGAAGAGAAGTCTGTGCCATATCCCATCGAATGTGAGTATTCGCCCACTCAAGTCAGATACAATGACTAACTGCAGTCAGGTGGAGACCACGATGAGGATGATGACCATGCAGATGAGCTTCCCATGAGACTTGTGTGATTGCACAAGGTTTACACATTGGCCTGGAGATTTGAAATGCACTGCAGCAAAATAATGTTACATTTCTCTATTTTTTTTCTAAGTTTAGCAGAGGGTAAATTATTATCTAATTCCTCAAACCACCAGAATTCTGTTTAGGTCCCTCAAGTATTAAAAAGTAATTGATGTATTAAGAGCAATGAGCTTCACATATTTGAAATAGTTATCTGTTGTTCCCCACCTCTTCTGTCTATAAAAGCCCTTCCCCAACCAAACAAGTGAGCAACACTCAAACATGATCAACTTGGGGAAGACATAAATGACATACGGAAACATTTAAATTAGTATGGAATCCCTTCTTTTCTGCTGTAGCAGACTTTGGAACATGACAGGGGGTCAAGAACTGATGTTAGACAATAAGCCCTGGCTTACTGTTGGTATTTCAGATTAATTAATAAGTTTTAATTATGGTCAAAGCACTGTACAAACTAGTTAGTGTGTCTAATTTCTAACACTATCAAACCATTTTTAAGAGGACTTTGTTTTAGCTGGGCCAAACATTGGTAAACTAGCTTGAGCTGTGGTAAACCCTAACAAAAGCAGTCTAAAGATTTTTGCTAATTAGAATGTGACTCAACAAACTAGTCTGGTGGATCTCTTAACATTTATATGAATCAGTGCATACTTTACATATATTCTGTCTGAATCTAAACATGGCAGAGGGCAAATAAAATACAAAAAATGTAATTGTATTTGAATGCATGTATTGTTTTGTTTGCATTTGATCAATTAACAAACAGTCCAATTTAACTACTCTAAACTCCAAAACACAGGGTTTGCTATTAGCATTTAACATAAAACTTTATTAGAGACAACTACATTTTTAGTCTGACATGAAGATGTAGGGTTTCAGAAATATTTTCATAGTGATTTTACTTATAGGCACAAGGTAGAGGTAAAAACTGACAGCCGTGTGTATATATTTGCTATTGTATTGAAATTCAGGAATTTTGTTAGGCTACACTGAAGAGTGCATGCTAGAACAACTTAAACAAAGCTATCCTTCATTATACTTTTGTCATTAGTGTATATCTAAGTATTCACTCTTTATCTTTCATAAGTGCTTTCTGGACACTTTTCAGTACCTAGGAAATCAAAGAGACTTTTATGAAAGAGTCCCATGCTTTGTAATGTAATAAAGCTGCTGCAAATAACCTCTGTATACATGCATGCTTTAAGGCTATAGCAAATAGTGTCTGCTGCTATTTCCTCGCCTACGCGCATCAGCACCAGAGCTGTCATGGCTTCGACTGTAAAGTGCATCAAACCAATACTGAGAGAATAATAAGTAGCTAGCTTGGCACTAACACTCAGCCAGCATGGTTGTGTATTGTTTTAGTGTTTAAGCATCCTGTGGACTTCTTGTAGCTTATTGGGCATTTTGCAGCATTTTTAGCTTAGAGTTGAGGCTATACCAGGGAAGATCTCAAAGGCAGAATTTGCTGTTGTGCTCATGACAGGAAAATTCTGCCTTTGAGATCTTCTGTGCTAATTATAATGAGACAAGAAGAGGGATATTAGCAGAGGAAAGCTTTTTTCATGTTCTTAACTGGAGGTGGGAGGGATTAAAGTGCACATTTTCAGCTCTTTTGCTCATCTGATTAGTCTTTTTGTTTCTCTAGGCAGGTTTCTTTCATTAAATGGTAGGTTTTCTTTGTTTACATTCTTTTTCTTTCTGAATGCTTAGTAGTGCTTACACGTCAACTACAGGCAGCATGCCCACACACACACACATGCACACACACACTTGTTTTACAATCATTGTGGGGACTGTTTTTGGGCCAAAATATTTCTACACTTACCTATACACTTTTTAATTTTTAATATTTTTTTTTATCATTTTTTAAAAACATTTCTTTATTTATTTCAAAAGAAAGGTGCCATTGTTGAACATAAACTGGTTTTCCTTGTGGGGACCAGCAAAATGTCCCCACAGGATAAGAATATTAAATATTTCTAACCTTGTGGGGACAGCCGGTTCGCACACTGCTATATAAACTATGAACACACAGACACACTTCTCTCAGCATTGGCTCTGTGCTGAGTGTCTCCTCTGACTCATTTTGCTTGGCTGGGCTGTAAGAGAAACCCGTAGTGTGAGCCGAATAATAAGAAGAGGGGGTTCATTGAGACAGACATGCACACACCCCTACTTGCAAAACTTTAACCACATTAGATATGCCACACAAATTCATAATATGTATCGTCAAAGTGACTGAATAAAAAATGGACTGTTGTTGTATTCCTCATGGCCTTCCCTTTCACCTTGCACACGAATAAGACAAGGAGTTAACGGATTACAATGGATAATGGAGGGCTCTTGTCAAATTCATGCAATATGGTCGCCTCAATAGGAATTAAAACTGACATTTAATGGCAACTCTTTGTCAAACTTGAGAAATGTGAGTTGCAAACCCAACAGATCAGCTTCCTGGTGTTAGGGACCGTGTTGCGAGTCCTGTTTTGCGTTCTTCGCCGCGGTATGTTATTTTATCCCTATCCCTTAGTGTTGTTTCCGTTTTTCCCCCACGTCAGTAATGGCGCTTGTTTTGATTTCATCCTCGGCTGTTAGAGGCCGTCTCAGGATCCACGGCTTGATTAAGCCGTCTTTTCTTTTATTCCCTTTTTGTCCTTTTATTTTCTTTTTGTACAGGCTCTCTTACTTTTACCTTTTAGTTCTTATCACGCCGTCACGTGGTCCGTTGGCTCAGAGGCTTTTGAGTTGCCCCCCTTCCCCGGCTCCGTGTCATATATGCGGATCCCTCAGCACCCATAGCAGTGCGTGGACCCGCGGCACCTGAGCCACCCAGCGGACCCTCGGCACCCGCACCGGCTATGGACCCCGACGCCCTTGCTCCCGTGGACCCTTTGAGACTATTGAAACCTTTGGGACTATTGCCGTGGGCGGATCTCGGCACCTCGGTCGTCCTGTGGGTTTTCAGCGCCGCCCACACCAGAGTTCTGGACTTCCGACCCCTTGGTCGTCCCTGGACTCTCATGTGGGACTCTTATTGCTTGTGTTTTGCCTGACGTCCCCCTTATGTGGAATAAATGTTTTTTGTTTCTGTCATTCGCTGTCTGTCTGTGGATACTGCATTCTGGGCTCTGACTTTAAAACCCGATAGGGATCCTGGGAATTTAGCGAGACCAGGAATGGTCTGGCAAGATCTCCGGGATGCCCTATCGTAACACCTGGGTTACATCATTAACCCCCAAGGAGTGGCGATGAACATGAAAATACGGTGAGGGTGGTGATGAATTTTCCATAACCTGTTACTGTACGTGATCTACCATGATTCCTGTAGTTTACTTATTTAGCCTCCTCACTAATCTGCATAAATTAGGATGGAATAATGAGGCAGGTAATACCTTCCTCAAGCTCAAAACCACCTTCACTACCACCATCATTTTCTGCCACCTTGATCCCGGGAAACACTTAGTTGTGGAGGTCGACTCCTTAAATTCGGGAGTGGGAGCGGTCCTTTCCCAATGCATGGATAAGAAGCATAAACTCCATCCTGTGGCTTTCTTTATCTGGAAAGTCACCAAAGCAGAACAAAATTATAGTGTGGGTGATCAGGAGCTTCTGGCAATCAAGTTAGGCCTAAAGAAATGGCAACACTGGTTGGAGGGAAACCTCCATCAATTTATCATATTCAAGGACTTTCAAAACCTGCAATATCTGAAGGCAGCCAAAAGCCTGAACATTTCCAAGTTGAACATTGTAACCAGGAGCTAGGGTGATTTCTGCAAACATTTTGTTCTGCCAACACCAGTGACTGGGTCCAATCTGTCCCTTGGGATGAGTATGAGTATTACCCCTGGGACAACTACTCAACCCTTGACACATGGTGTGGAAAACACCCGGCAATATCTTAACCATGCGGTGGCTCGCATAAAGAGACAGGCGGACCACAGAAGAAGAAAGCCAACCCAGTCACACCAAAAACCTGCGCAGTGCTCAGGAAAAGTTACGCACATGTTTTATTGGCATTACAAGATGAACTGGTACTCCCAGCTCACTCCCGTGTGTATTTAGTCTTCCAAATCTTCTAGCTCAAACAAGACGCCATCACAGTCAACCCCCTAGAACACCTGGACGGCTTCTGGATTCCAGGCACAGAGGAGGTCAACTCCAATATCTAGTAGAGTGGTAAGGAGGTCCAGAGGATCACAGCTGGGTACCATCACATGACATCCTTGATCCTCTACTGAGAAAGGAGTTTCATGCAAACCTTCCAGACAAACCTGCCCCAATGTACCAGAGGCCACCCCAAACAATGTAAAGCTCCCAGAGATAGCTCATCAAGGGGTGGCTCTGTCACGTCCAGGGGATCATGCTCTGCTTTCGAATGTCACAGTAAATGGTAATATTCATGGTTTCCTCAATGAAGTGTTGCTCTCGACAGCCGGCAGCACTCATGCACACCATGATATTCCCACCACCATGCTAGACTGTAGCTAAGACACACTTGTCTGTGTACTTCTCACTTTTTTGCCGCCACACAATTGACGCCATCTGAACCAAATAAGTTCATCTTGATCTCATCAGACCACAGGACCAGTAATAGTAATACATGTCTTTAGTCTGCTTGTCTTCAGCAAACTGTTTCTGGGTTTGTGCATCATCTTTAGAACAGGCTTCCTTCTCAGATGATAGCAATGCAGACCAATTTGATACAGTGTATGGTCTGAGCACTGACAGGCTGACCCCCACACTTCTTTAACCTCTGCAGCAATGCTGGCAGCACTCGTATGTTGATTTTCAAAAGCCAACCTTTGGATATGAGGTTGAGCATGTGCACTCAACTTTTTTGGTCGACCATGGTGTGTTATGATAGGGCATCCCGGAGATCTCGCAAGACCATTCCTGGTCTCACTAAATCCCCAGGATCCCTATCAGGTTTTAAAACCGGAGCCCGTAATGCAGAATCCACAGACAGACAACCAATACGGGAAAACCAAGGAACATTTATTTTTTTTTTAAACACATCAGGAATTTAAACGATAGTTAGAAATGAGTCCACACACACGAGTCCGGTAGGGGCTTCGAGCCCAGAGTCCAGAGTCCAGTGGTGGGGCCGAGGGGCCCACTCCATAGTAGTCCAGGGGTCCGCGAACAGTCTGGGCGCTGAGGGTCCGCGACGTTGAGGTCCAGAGCGACAGGGTCCCAGGGGTTCGCGAACGGGCTGGAGTGAAGAGGGTCCGAAGGCCAACAAAGGAGGGGGTCACAATACCGCCATATTGGCTCCGTGCCAGAAGGTCCATGACGGCTTCGTGCCGGGGGCCAGCAACAGCGCCTATGGGAGCCGGGGTATCGCGAATGAGCCCGTTAAAAGGAAAAGAAAAAGTAAATTAAAAACAGCCTAAACAGAAAAAAGTAAAGGGACAAAAAGGGGGGAAAAATAAAGGGCGGCTTTCAGAGCCACGGATCTATAGACGGCCGTGATGGCAGAAGATAAAAGGGGCTGCCCGTTACGCCCGGATACCGGGGTCGGCGCCGATAGTGACCCTATAGCGGCTTCTAGCAGCCAGGGTCCGGGGTCGACCCCTCCGGCCGCGGACCCAAATGCGAGCCATGGGTCCAGGGAACAGCCTCTTCCAGCCTCGTGTCCTGGGCGCCATCAGCTGCTGGGGAACGCAAGCGGAGGAGTCCCTAAAGGACTTTAAAAACGAAACAAGAAACAAAAAACAAAAAATGCACGCACAGACAAAGGGAACACTCAAAACGTAACGCAAGACAAACGGGGAATAACGTAATAAACCGGCGAACACGGACGTGTTCGATTGGTTTATAAAATAAAACTAATTAACTGACAATGAAAAACAGGTCCGTAAATTAAAAAGGCAAACCAATCGAACGTCGCTATAAATCAAAACAAGTGCCATTACTGGCGTAGGGAGAAAACGGAAACACAACACTTAGGGATCGGGGTAAAATAACACAACGCGGCGAGCAACGCAACGCGAACCCTGACATGGTGAGGCTTGTTCAGAATGGAATTTGTCAAGCTAAACCGTTGTATAGTCATGGCCACTGTGCTACAGCTCACTTTTTGGGTACTGGAGATCTTCCTATAGCCTAGGCCATCTTTATGTGGAGTAACATTTGGTGCCATGTTGAACTTCCAGTTATTGTTACCATTATGAGACAGTGTGAGAGTGATAACACCAAATTTAATATACCTGCTTCCAATTCACATCTGAAACCCTGTAACACAATCGAGTAACATGATGCCAGGGAGGGGAAATGGCTAATTGGACACAATTTGGCAATTTTCACTTGGGTGTGTACTCACTTTGTTGCCAGCCATTTAGACAATAATGGCGGTGTTTATAGTTATTTTAAGGGGAACAGCATATTTATTCTGTTATACAAGTTGTAGAATGACTACTTTACATTGTATCAAAGTGTCATACCGTCGGTGTTGTCCCATGAAAAGATATAATAACATAGTTACAACAATGTGAGGGGTATACCCACTTTTGTGAGATACTGTATATGACTAGCTTTGAAGTAACCTTGCATATTGATATAACATTGTGTCTGCTGTTAAAATTTACAACAATTTAGCTATGGTAAATAAACCAAATAGACAAATACATATAAAGTTAGACTAACAGTAGGTTAGTTTTATTTGTAGTTTGAGAACTTAAGGCAGTTATCCTTGCAATAGACAACCATTATTATAGGTTGATGTTAATTTTGTTCCATTAGAGGTAGTTGGACAGCTGAATAAGTATGTTTGTGTGAGTAGTGTTTCTGGCTTTTGTCCAAACAAAGTCATCATGCTTTCTTAACCTGTGGGCACCCACTAACCAGGATAAAACCAAGCTATGGCACAAAGGGACAAAGACTATTCTTATATATCCTTAATAATAGAAGGTCTTGTATTATCGCAAATAACAACAGGACTGGGCTTTGGTCACAGGCACAAGCCTTACAAGGCCTTGAGTGTTCTATTGATTAAATAAGGACTTGATTAGGCATTAATCTAATGCTTCACTAAGGTGTTGGATGGGGTTGAGGTCAAAGCGCTATGCAGAGCTCTCAATGTGTTCCATAAACTAACAGTATCTTACAAAAGTGAGTACACCTGTCACATTAAATTTTTTTATATACTTCCAAGGGAAAGCACTCAAAATGTGACAATACAATGTAAAGTAGTCAGTCTACAGCTGGTATAGCAGTGTAAATTACAAATTAACTTAACACACAGCCATTAATGTCTAAACCGTTGGCAAAAAAAGCCTCTGGTATATTTAGTAGGTGGCATAAATTCTCAAAGTGATTATGAGAATGAGGTGGGAAGGTAGAAACCACCAACCTAAACATCTTGACATGTTATATGGCCAATAACCCCCAAATCTGTACCTTTAAACTAAAGAGGATCTATAACCAAAATGCATAACTAAATAAGTCTTAGGCCTTGTTTTAAATCCCGAGACTGTGTCTGATTTACTCATGAAATGCGAGCAGAATGAATTTGAATGTAAATAATTTGTAAAATGTTCAGAGTATGATATTAGTATATTAAATGCCATTTTGTACATTCATTGTGTATATCCTATGATTTAATTAAGATGAAACACTACTCATATGATGCATTAGGTTGGATATTATGAGTAGTTTAAGGTTTAAATGAGACCTATGGCACTGTTTTAAGGCATGATGATCTAATGCTGCAGTTGCATATATAAATAAGGAATATTATTTAATCAATGTGCAGTTGAACTCATATAGGAAATGTTATCTTTTGAGAATTCTCAAACATAGTTCGGGTAGCAGCTTGACTTTATAATAGATCGTAGATTCATAGGTAAGAAAACATAAGTGTCAGAAACGCGGAGGAATCCCAGAGATCTGAGTAAGTCCATTCCTGGAACCCACCAAATCTCCAGGACCCCCCACGTTTCCCCAAATGAGGGCATCCTGAAGATCCCTGC
>JAUZSU010036257.1:0-10251 GCA_034780255.1 Parotocinclus maculicauda
TAATTTTAATACATTTTCAAAACTCTCAAGAAAACATTTTTTACATGGTCATAATGGGGTATTTTGTGTAGAATTTTGAGGAAAGAGATGAATTTAATACAATTAGGAATAAGGCTGTAACGAAACAAACTGTGGAAAAAGTGAAGCGCTGTGAATACTTTCCGGATGCACTGTAGTTATAATTGGATTAACTTGTCCCTGCCTTTCACACAGCTAATTCAGTTCTGATTGGACGACACCTATGCCGAACATTTCCGTTTTGTTTTTATTCGTTGACATAAGTGTAAATTAATTTCGTCATAGTAGTTTTTGTTTAGTTATCATTTAGTTTTCGTCATAAAGAAAAGGTTCGTCAACGAAATTAACACCGCCTAGAATTTAACAAACTTTGTTTTATAGCTACATATTGTTGCTGTGCCTAGACCTGACCAACTGAAGCGATCCCAGCTCATAACATTGCCTCCAGAGGCATGTACAATGGGCTTCATTTGCTTCCTTTCTTACCCTGACATGCATGGAATAGAGTTAATCTGGACTCATCAGACAACATTAACTTTTTTTCTTTGCTTCTAAGTCCAATCTTTATACTTCTTGGCAAATTGAATATTTTTTTTGATTAGAGTCACTCATGAATTCCATGAGTTATTGTTGCATTGTGCTTATGGGCATGCTCTTACTTTTAAGTTTAAATATATTAGAGGTCTAAAGTTGAGTTTTTACAATTTGACTTCACTAAGCATCTAAATCATCAGACGGAAGCCTCTCCTCGGTGAAAGACACATGAACATCCGTCCTTGCCTAAAAAAGCACCTAAAAAGTCCAGATGGGCTTTCCTGTGTCCTATGGAGAGGCTTCTGTCTGGGCCCTCTGCCATAAAGCCCAAATTGGTGGAGTGTTTCACTTTATCATTATAGTGTATTGAGTGCATATTGATGGAGGGGGACTTGAATTTCTTGTTAAACCTAACTGTATTTGTTAAAAAATTGAAAGGGTCTGAAAACTGAATGCATTGTTCATATGTGTTTGAGTATGTGTGTATTTTAGAAGAGCTGTTTTGTGTCTGAACTTTAGACAGGATTGCGTGAATACACATGGCACGTAGCATAACATCAGTTAAAAGGGCAAAACATTTTTACAGTTGTGTAACTAAATGCTAAGATGCAAACTTAACCAAAATAGTGAGTATTTTCTAGCTGAATTTAAAAAGAAGTGTCTTCATGGTAACCTTTATTTGAAAACCTTAAGGAATTCAGTTCGCAAACTTTTTTAATCTGTTTTGCATAAGAGTCAGTTATTTCAAGGTACTTTTATATTTAGTTCAAATGTGTATTTGCAGTTTTATTTTAAAAGAATGGAATTTAATATAATCGGTTATTTCCTTATTCTGGAATACAAAAACATGGCACTTTTCTAGTTGACAACTCTCTTGCAGATTCAGGCTCAGAAAGTCAGACAAGCAAGAAGTCTGGCTTCTTATTATGGAGGATCCCTGCCAAATGTCAACCAGATATCAGCATGTACTACAGAGACCCAAGTGAGTGTCTCACACATATTCTGCGATTTTCTTGAAGATTTGTCACTTATTTTTGGTGTTGTGCAAAGGCCACTTGGGCTCTAACCTGTGCCTTATTACTTTTACAAAAAATGTGCTGGGTTCATTTTATTAGCAGCTTTTCAAAAACGAGGATGGTTTTCAAAAGATTGGGGGGGGGGGATCTAACATTTTTAAGAAGAAGAAGAGTAGAGGGTAGAAAGGCCAGCTGCCCACTGCCTTGTGCACGTGACAGCAAAAAGTCCAGTACCAGAAGATCTAAGGGAGCAAAAGGAACTGCATGGATGCAGAAGCTCACTAAGGTATATAGGGGTTGAGACCATGAGGTGCTTTGAAAGTTTAAAGGAGAGGTTTATTTTTTTGTACTGTGCCAGAGCACAATTGTCCCACCTCCCCACTGCTCTGCTGGCCTGTGCTCACATTTCCCTTAAATATCCTGGGCCCGAGCATTTTTCTGTTGGGAAAATTGTGCTTGCACAGCTTTATGGTTGTACAACTATACAGCTGTGCAAACACAATTTTTCCCATAAAAAAAATCATATTAAAAATTTTTTTTGCACCATTCCACAAAGTCCTCTACCAGGTTCCATTCCTCACGGACCCCTCGATTGCAGTATTGTCAGATAACTTCTGCAAGTGTTATGAGTTACATTTGATGTATATAGGATGACATGTATAGGGTGAACAGAACTGGAGTTAGCACAGACCCCTGTGGTGCTCCCATGCTGATGATCACCATATCTGAGGTGCCATCCCTCATTCTGACATGTGGTCTCTCGGTCAGGTAGTCAGTAATCCAAGTCACTAGATGTGTGTATACCTCCATATGCATCATCTTGTCTCTCAGTAGTAGAGGCTGGATGATATTGAAATTGCTGGATAACTCAAAGAACATGGTCCTCACAGCGCTGCTCCCTTTGTCCAGATTTTAATAAGCCCTGTGTATGACGGCCAAAGAATACTGATTAATCTGACCACAATACATGTTTCTGCTTGATGGTCCATCCTAACTGCCTCCAAACCCAGAGGTTGTATTGCAGAGAATGTATTACAATGCATAAAATACTGTAAATAAAAATGTAAAATAAGTGGGAAAAAAGCTGAAACTTTATCCAAGGCAAACGCAGCTTTGGCACTTCTTATCAGTGGGACAGTAGTCGTGAGACTGAGGCTGTGTCTGAAATCACACCTGTATACTGAAATAGCATAACATGTGCCATGCCCATGTGTGAAGTTAGAATTTTTTGTCATCGTTTGATGCCTACATTTTTCAAATAATGAGTTTGAATTCCAAGGTTTTCTGTATTTGGAAGTTAATAGTACTGAAAACCAGTAGCAATAGCAAAACCTTATCTTAACATCAGGATACTTTACAGGAGAATATGAGTACCTTACACATATTAAAAGTTCAATGCAGTGACCTTAATTGCCTGTGTAAGTCAGTTTACTGTTTTGGAATGGCCAGTCACAGTTAGTCTGACTTACCCAATAGGATTTTAACTGAAAATTACAGTTCCTAAAAGAAAATCAAATAGTATAAAATATTAATATTTAATATTAATAATAATATAATATTGTGCACATCTGATCACATCTGCAAGATATGTTAATGCTACTACTTAAACCGATACCGGTCTGGACTGTAAATAAATGTGTTTAACAAAGAAAGTACATAATAATGAAGATATATGAATAATTAAAGAATAATGCACTATTAGTTTAGCCAGAATGTTTTGGTCTTTTGTCTTTTATGAGGATATTTTATGACTAAGTAATGTAAAAGTGTCTTGTTTCAAAATACTCACAAAGTTGAAGTTTTACATAAAACAACTGGAAACAGTACAACCAAGCTGATAGTAGGTTTGCATTGTACAGGGTGTCTATAATGCATGTCCCAGTTTAACATTGTCCTTGTGCTCATATAAATGTGAAAACCTGCTCATATAAATGTGAAAACAGCCTCTCATGTACGTTGGTTGGTGAGTAATGCATTTATTAAATGCATATTATTGGACTTACTTTATACACACCCTGTCCTGTATATGTTTGGATTCCATATGCTTGACTGTATAAATAAATAAAAACGTGAGCCATTTATTCAAATTCTGTATATTTATTGTCCTTCATTAATTTGTTTCTTTTCAGCCACAATGTATTGCTTTGTTTGATCATATTTCTCTTTATTTGCTGTTCTTTATTAAATTTCTACTCTAACTGCATTGTATTTAAATATATAGAACCAGATCCATCACTTCCAAGACTATAGTTCCACTCAACAGCAATCGAGGACAGAACATGGTCAAAGAGATCACAGACCCAGCACTCATGGAAGGCCAAACAGGAGACATGTATCCTCACTGTTTAAACAGTTCATAACTGTCACTGTGTGCATTAACATTATGTCTCAGCACTAATATTAGTAAAGATAAGATTACATAAAAAGTTACAAATTTGAATCATGATGAACCAATTAACTTTATTTATATAGCACTTTCTTAAGCAAAGATTACAAAGTGCTTTACAGAAAATAATAATAAAGTGATATGTTACGTCTTTGAGAACCGAAAAACGTTTTCTGAGTACCAAGCAAGTTTTCTCATTAGGAATAATGTAAATTAAATGAATCCTTTCCAGACCCCCGGACAAGTGAAACTTTATAAGGCATTAATTGCAATAATTGTTTTGTACAGGTGCTCCCTGATATCCAGTACGATGAGGGTATGTTCCGACAAATCCATCAGAAATTGAATGTATCATGAACCAATTAAAGAGTGTTTTGGTAGAGAAGTCTATACTATATCTTATTGGAACCTCTGATAAGTAATAATAAGTTAATGTTTAAAACACTTACATTAACCCCCAGTTGGTTAAAAACACAAAAGCACAAACAATATTTCATAATAAAGTGTGAATGTGAAATGTGAAATGTATGAAATGTGAATGTGAAAAGTAAAAGCAAAACACTTATTCTATTGGTGAACTCAGGGCGCTAGCATAGCTCATAATGCTAACTGCAGCCTGTGTACTGGAGGATTCACCTTTCAGTTGTCTTTTATAAACTATTCCCTTTTGGTCCCATGAATACTTATTTGCAGTAAGAATACAGTACTGTAGATGTAAACATAAAGAAAAACACAATACAAATAGTGGCTGGACTCATACAAGCAAGTTTTAATAGAGGAAATTTAAGCAAGTTCATAGAGTACCGAGCAAGCGACAAAAACCGAGACAAATTTACCTGGTCAAAATGCATCGAGAACCGAATTCGAGTTCTCAGGTGATTGAGACCTGGGGTACCACTGTACATAGAAGATACATTTAAATCATTTTGAAAATGAATTTAAAAAGACATTACAGTAGTTAGTAAGTAAAAGTTAAAACATTTAGAAACATTTCCATCCATCAAGGAAGTAAAAGTGCGGCTGCATTAAAACCAAAGAGTAAAAATATAGTAAAAGTGCAGACAAGGCAGAGCAACTTAACTAAAGGCCTTGTAAGAAAAGTCTTGACTTTCTTCTTAAAAGTGGTTAACTTAACTTCAGTTCTCAGACTGACAGCTCACCCTATCTGTCTTCACACTTGTCTCCTCCGTCAGGTCCAAGCTGGCGCAGGTAATTCTATAAACTAACAAGCTTTTTTTTGCTGAAAAGTACTTTAGCTTTTTTGGTTGCCATTTAAAATGTATGGCTCTATTTTGACTTGCATGTTTTCTTGATTTTGTTAAAGAAACTGGTCCAGTAGATCTGTGAATGAAAAAAGCCATGACCAGGCACCAGGTACAACCCTCAATAGGTAAGAACAACTGTTCATAGTAGTTGTGTATAGCTAAATGCTCAGTCATATGCAGGATGTATTCTGACAATCATGTCAACTTCAATTACATAACATTTTCAATTTCACTAAATAGGAAGCGGGCAGTACGGTGGCTCAGTGGGTAGCACCGCTGCCTCACAGCAAGAAGGTCCCGGGTTCAATCCCGGGGTGGAGTGGCCTGGGTCCTTTCTGTGTGGAGTCTGCATGTCCTCACCGTGGGTTTACTCCGGGTACTTCGGTTTCCTCCCATAGTCCAAAGACATGCGTGTTAGGTTAATTGGTGTTTCTAAAGTGGCCCTTAGTGTGTAACTGTGTGTGTGTGCCCTGTGATGGATTGGCACCCCATCTAGGGTTGTTCTTGCCCTTGCTCCCAGAGTTGCCGGGTGGGCACAGACTGGCCCGCGACCCAGTGTGGATTAAGCGGAAGATAATGAATTAATAAGTCGGAAGCTACTTGCTACTTGGCAAATTATTTGGTAGACACCCATATCTAGAATGGCTTACCACTGATGCATTTTTACAATGTACAGGCCAAGCAATTGTTAACAACTGGGTTCTTACCTCAGAAGCTGCCTACTTGGTATGACTGAAAACTTTAGCCAGAATAACTCTTAACTAAAGACCCCTGTATTATTTTCTAGAACTCGCTCTGACTCTGCCCTTCACACCACTATGAGAATGACCTATACTGGAGAGCAAAATTCTGCACAGATTCAGACTGCCTATCCCAGGAGAAGTGGTCAGTTTTTCACCTCTTACTTTTTTTATTTAAACTGTGAATTTACACAAGTGTTGATGACAGCTACAGTTAAATCCTGTTATCCAGCCTTCTGATTTGTGTTCTTATAATAATGTATTCAATATTTTTAATATCCTAAGGTTATTGTAAACCACAAATTGCGTCAATAAATATAGACAACATTTAGAAGCGTGTAAAAAAGTTCCCTGTGCCACTATATTGCCCTGAAATAATTGTAAATAGATTGGGTTTGAATGTACAGGTAGAATTTAAAGTTGAATCTAATGTAAATTTAGGAGTTTAATATAGAATGTATATATTTCGTAGTGTAACATTTGTTACACATTTCACTACTGTACATGCCAGCGACTTAAACCTGATTTAAACAGTTATATTAAACTACAGTTGGTCAAAATCATAAACATAAAGTTTATTTTATTATAAAGGACTGTATATCTCATGTAATTTGTTAAATAAGGTAGTGTAAGTGAAAAACAACATGATTGCTTGACCATGGCTTATCCTCAGTGCTTCTGCCATGTGACTTCATACATGACACACTGCCGACTTCCTCACCGACTGTGGAAGTATTCTGTGTGTACAGTATATAAATCATGTAAAATGTAAAAGGTAAGGTTGTAGGTCTGGCAATCGTAAAATTGGGAGTTTCTGTACAGGGATTAGGTAGTCATTTTCTCATAAGAAATGGTTTCCTACTGTTCAGCTGTCCTGCCCATTTTTCTGTATGTGGTACATTCGAGTAGTGATATACTTACATTATAATAAAAAAAAAGAGACTTGGGCAATATCATAATTTTTTTATATTGTGAATAAAACCTTTCCCAGTACACTGTGTTGTTATTGTTTTTGTCTTTCAAATATGTCTTTAATACCCGAGAGCAGGAGGGACTACACAGTTCCCACATCCAGTGCCTCTCATTGAGGAGAATGTCCAAGAGGAAGGAAGGCCTCTAAAATTACAGAAGGTAATGACGTTTATATCGAGAAGTCTATAAAACAATTATGGTGTATAGCAACTACAGTGTATAGCAACTAAAGGGTTATAAGACTGATAAGAAAAACGGCTATAAGAAATTCTTATTCTCAATGTCTTGGTTAATTAGCTTAATCTCACACAGAAAAACATCAGACAAAATCCAACCTTTAACTGAAGTCAATTTTGTCTGAGGAAATAAAATTCCAGTTATTAACACCCATAAAAAGTATTAGACACAAAATTGAACTGAAGCTGTATCCTTATATTTTTCCTTTTAAATATTATCAGACCTATTTTAGTGGGGCACATGAATGCTTCGACAAGCTGGACGGCACCGTGGCTCATGGGTAGCACCGCTGCCTCACAGCAAGAAGGTCCTGGGTTCAATCCCAGGGTGGAGCGGCCTGGGTCCTTTCTGTGTGGAGTCTGCATGTCCGGGTACTCTGGTTTCCTCGCACGTGTTGGGTTAATTGGTGTTTCTAAAGTGGCCTTCTTAGTGTGTGCCCTACAATGGTTTGGCATCCAAAGTTGTCGGGTGGCCACCAGCTGGCTCGCAACCCCGTGTAGATTAAGTGTAAGATAATAAATAATGAATTAATTGTTCCCTCCATCGCCTACTTGTTATATGTGAAATATGATAATATCTACACTTTGCCTTGACAAAAAGGAACGTTACATTTTTCCAGTTTCACGATTTTTATTCATGTCTAATTTGCTCCTGGATGTTTTTAAGTACTCAAAATCAGGAACTCCAGTGCACCTTGGTAAAACGTTTAACGTTGATCCATGTTGCATGTTCTAAATAGTTTGAATAGTAGATTCTGCTTACATTAAAAGGTGTGTCTGTTGTTTCTGCTACATTTTGTAAGTGTCCATGCTCAGTAACGTGTTTAGTAATAAATACCATCCGGCAGTGGATCCCGTTTCCCTTTCCACTGTAATGTGTGGTAGGTGTGGTAAAGGAGCACCTAATAACTAGCTGTTTCACAACATCTCTGCTATGCTGTATTTCCCAATGCAGACAGTGGCGTATGTAATCCTGGTAAGCGTGAGAACATGGCACCATTAAGCTCAGACTGAAACCCAAACAGTTCCATCAAAACAATGCCTGGATAATCATTAGTGCAGCTATGAGCAATCATTAATGAGCTATTAAATGACTAAACCCTGCAACTTGCACTACGTGGGAAACCTGATATGTTCTGCGGTTTAATCCTGTGTGAAGGTCCCTCACTGAGGAACCCAGGTGAAGCCTGCCACCCGAAATGTCAGTTTCACTCAGGTGAGGTGGAATGATGCTGCCAATGCTGATTACACGGCCTTGATCGACTCACAGAGGCAGTCAGGCATGGAACAGAAGCGCGACCCACTTTAAACGGTGTCTTCTCGTACTCTTATATGCTTTTAAGAAAAATTTAACACATTGTTATACAGTAGAAGGGGATGGACTACAATTTTTCTGTACTGATTAGCACCATTTTCCAATGGTGAAGTCTTTCTGGATTTCTGATTTTAATTATAGCCTATATAATGGTAATTTAATATAAAAAAGTGATCAAATTATTAATAATTATTAATAATAGTAATAATTATTAATCAAATTCAGGATGGCATTGCATTTTAACTTAATTTATTAATATTTTGTTTTTTCTAAAATACTAGTCTACATATATTATACTTTATAAATTAAATTTTCTTTATGTTCTCTGTTCATTTCTATATAAAAAATTATATTTATATTTTACTATTTTACATATAAAAAGGTAAGATATAATAAGAACAAATGCTACATATAGCCCAAGCAGGTCAGGTCTCTTTTTGAGGTCTTCCAAACATTTAGGAAGTTTTTCCTTGGCACTGTTGCTTGCTCAAAATTTGGATTGGCTTTGATAATAAAAGATAATAGTAAATGCAATAGAAATCTGACTTTGGCTTAAATCAATATTATGACATTTTGGACAAAAAATGGTACACCTGGAAAGTTGGTGCAGGAAAAACGCTCTCCAGCAACATAAAGAATACAATGAAGAGGATTGTGGACTTCAGACAAGGCAGACACATTTGCCCCCTCCTGCCCCTGCATAGCAGAGGTTCTGTGATGGAAGTGGTTGACAGCTCTAGGTTCTTGGGTGTGCATCTGAGAAGCAACTTCACCTGGAGCAATAACACTTCAAGTCTGATCAGGAAGGCACATCAGCGTCCACACGTCCTCGGGCATTTGAGGTGCGCTGGAATCGGGGGCTGGGCCCTCATCTAATTTTACAGATGTGTGGTGGAGAGCGTTCTGTGTTCTAGCATCACAGTATGGCACGGAAGCTGCACTGCGGCACCACGTCCCCACCAACAAGGAAATTTACCCTCCAAATGCAAAAAGAGGGTTAACTGCATCATGAACGACCCAACTCACCCAGCACAAACGCTGTTTTCCCGCTTCTTTCAGGCACTGGGCTGTGGAGCTTTAAGAGTAAGACAACTGAGGAACAGCTTTTTTCCTGAAGCTATAAGATCATTAAACTACCAACAGACTTAGTATATCACTTCACATCTGAAGTTGACCAGTGTTCAGGGGTAACCTCTGCCAAACTCCCACTGTTGGGTCGTTAACCAAGGTCCACAACCTATGTTGTAAGAAACTCTGGATAAGGGTGTCTGCTAAATGACTAAATGTAAATATACAAATCAAGACGGAAACTTAAATAGCGCTCATGTTAATCCGTAATGAATACAAAAAAAATCACAGGTAAAATTATATTATTTAATCTATTATCTTCCGCTTAATCCACATGGGGTCACAGGCCAGCCGGTACCCACCAGGCAACTCGGGGCTCAATGGCAGGAACAACCCTAGACAGGGCACCAACGCATCCCAGTTTGGGAGCAACACGCGATATTAGTCGCGAGAGGACGTCAAAGCGTCAGTCGGGGCAAAGCTGTATAGCAGCTTGCAGGACGTCACTAACGGTTGAGGCACGGAGGTGATCCGAACGCCAGAGGGAGGAAGTGAGCTTTAAAAGCGAGCTGGAAATGTGCATGCAAGAATAAAAAACCAAGACCGGGATACGTCTTACAGAACGCGTCTTAACCCGGTGGTTACTCTAGTCGGGACACACCTCGAGCCAGCCACGACTAGAGTCCGACTCAATACAGCGC
>JAUZSU010036268.1:0-10250 GCA_034780255.1 Parotocinclus maculicauda
AAGCAATTGTGGGTTAAGGGCCTTGCTTAAGGACTCAACTGTGGCAGCTTGGCAGAGGTGGGATTTGAACCCAGGACTTTCAGGTCCAGAGTCCAGTGCCTTAACCACTAGGCTACCACAGTCCCACACTATTGTATAATGTGCTATAGGTACAAATAAAAGACTTCTATATTTTTTATTTAGTAGTCTATATATTATTTATACTGCTCACAAAACTTAGTGATATCTTTTTAATATCCCTAATGTCATATCCCATAATTTTGTGAGCATAGTATTTTATAGTACAACATTGTATAGTATTATGTTTTACTATATTTATTTTTTATTATACTATATATGTTAATTATATTTCCTTTAAATGTTCTCCTTGTTAGGTTTCATTTTATTTCAACTATTATTATAAACTTATTAATTAGGCTGCCCAAGGAGGTGGGGTCTCTTGGTTCTCCCAAGGTCTCGATAATTGAAAATTGCAAAGCTACTCCATGTTCAAAAGTGCTTCAGAAATAAATCAGACTTTAAAATATTTAGTTTACTTTTAATTAAAAGTGGAAAAAATGTTCAAATTTAAATAATTTGTGCAGCAGTTGCACAATGTGCTAGCCCAGTATCAAGGAGACCTGTGTTTAACTCTCGGTATCAGTGAATCATTTCCCTGCTGCTCCAGTCTAGGTGAAATCTGGCATCTTTTGGTGAAAATAAGGGAGTTGTGGAAGAACACTTACTGGCCTACAGCCCTATTGAACCTGGCACTAGATGTAGAAATACTAGAGAGTTCACCACTTAATTTTCCTTCCTACTGAACTTAGTTCTGGGTCCTCAAGACAGAGCAGTAGGTGGGAACCACTTCTAGACAGAGGACCAGCTTATGATGGGGCAGACATACTTTCATTAGGACACTTTCGAGATGTCAGTTAACCTAAGGTTGGTGGAAAAGGCAGTGCCTTAGGGCCTGGACCTTGAATCCTAGGTGAAGTTTGCAGTCTCAGGGATAGGGATAGTAGATACTGCGTTAGGATCCAGACCATAATTAGGCTCTGACTAGTGTAAGCAGGGATAAGCTGGAGACATATTATTGAAGAGTATAAGTTTAGGATAATAATCTGATGTGAAATCAGTGCAAAATGAAGCAATTGTGCTTCCGCAGGCTCTCTGATGGGGGATAAGACACGGATGACGGAGCTTTCACGAGACCTGAATGCCTTCATCCGGCCATCACCATCCTCGGGCACGCTCGGTGGCGTGACAAGGACCACCAACGAAGCCATTGTTCTGTGTGAGGGTGCAGGCTATGACATCGTCCTGGTAGAAACAGTGGGTAAGACTTAATTCCTTATTTAATTCCTTTATTCCATATTTATAATAATTGTGACATTTTATTTATGTATATTCATTGACAAAAAATAAACACTCTGATAGAAATGTTGGATTGCTACAAATCTTGGCGTGCAGTTACATTTCGGCCAGATATGTAAATGATTAGACACTGGGCCTTGCCACAAGAGGGTGTAAAAGTGCTTCCCCCTGCTGTCCTATGAAAAGGCTTTCAGAGGCTACTTGTGGGTAGTGTACCTCTTGGTGAGAGATCGTTGACTGCTAGACATACCTCTATAACAGACTCAAAGGTATTTTGGGCAATTGGCAGACTCTGAGAGGTGGCGCGACATTGGACTAAGAAAAACAGGATGGTTGGTTTAACGAAATGCCGCCATTTTGGCCTTTCTGACGTAGCTGTTACGTCAGCACATACATGTACAGTTTCATTTGAGTTGAACAAATCCTTCGTTTTTTGCATTGAGTCTATTTGTGTGTGTATTTTTTAAGGTTGTGTATATAGTCGATTCCGGTTAATCGGACCACATCGGGACACTATCGTTTTGGTCCTAATATCCAACTGGTCCGATTAAACGAACATGCCCTAGGTTACAAGACCGAAAAGCGGAGATGCAGATGGATCCAATAACCACGCTGCTGGCTACTGGGTGCTTCGTTGTGGGAAAGAAAGTGGTGGGCGTGTTCACCTGCCGCTGGTTTTGCTCTTGTCAACACAACTTTTCGGATTTCCTGACCTTTGATAAAAGCATAAATTCTTCCGGAGATCCCAAAAATCCTCCCATAAATCGCTGATCGCTAGGTGGCGACTTGTGGCTTCTTTTTCTTATTCGCTTCTCACGTTCTTTGGTCCGAGTAAGCAGAATTTTGGTTCAAAAAAGCAAATAACATTACATGTATATAAAAGGATTTGTTTCGGTACTTTAGGATTTGGTCCGAATAAGCGGCTGGTCCCAATAATCGGATTCGACTGTATATAATTTCTGCAAATCACCGTTAAAACAAGTGACATGCACATCGTCACTTTCTCTTACTTTAGCTGAAAATACAGATGGATGGGAGTATTTGTAGCATAGTATCCACTATTCTCTCTCTCAATCACTCACTCACTTACTCACTCACTCACACAAACACATAAAAGTAGCAGCTTGACCAAAGCAGTAGCTTTCATGTTGGATTAAAGGTTTCATTTGATTAATGGCTAAGGTTGTAAAACAGGAACGAGAGAAATGGGGTGAATACTTGAGATCATTCCTGTGACAAAAATGTAGCCTGAGAGAGCGTGAGAGAGTGAGTGCGCCATGCCAATAAAGCATTATTGAACTAAATCGTATTGAATGTGGGAGGGAGTGCAGCAGCATGGAGGAGGAAGAGTAGGGAGTGAGGGCAGACAAGGAATAAAATAAATGAATGAGACTTTCAATTTTTCCTATAAAACCCTGTGGCTTCATTTGAAGCTTCAAAAGACTGCCATTAAAGATCTTTCAGTCTCATGAGATGGAGAAATAAAATGAAATAAAGCAGTCCTTTCTTGAACTCTTTCTGGGACCATTCCCCGAGATCCTCTGTTCTCAGTCAAACATGCAGCCAAATGTATTACAATATCTGGATAAAGAGGCTGCCTTTTAATGTTTTAAGGCTTATTAATATTGGCAAATGTCATATGAAATGAATTAAGACATAGCCATTATGTATTGGTATTACTTCTACAGAGAAAATAGGTATGTGTATATTTATTTATAAGGTGTATATATTTGGGACTTGCATGATTAATTTACTAAATTGTCCTAGGTTGACTTAGGTTTGAGTCTCAGCTCAGGTCAGGTTTCACACAAACGCATAACTGGCTGTGTCTGAAGGGGAGGTGGCTGGACGATTGAGTGTCCCTGAAGCTGCAAAGCTTCCTTACAGAGGCCTGCGTGATGGACATGAGCCCTAGACCAGTAAATTAATTGGGGTGCAGCAAGAAGTCTGTACCATTGTGAATTCTGTACTGGGGAATCAAAATATCCCTGACCCTTGATGGGACATAGCCAAGGGAAAGATGAGAAAACATCAGAAATAAAAACTAAATGTTATGGTTGCGACGTAAATCTGGTCTAAACTGTTTCCAAATGTACTTATCACCCTCATGTTATAGGTGCCCACAAATAATATTTCAATATTACAAAATCAAATATGGTTGAGAAATCTGGTTAGACCATAAATCACTAGTAATAGCAACATTATCAGGTGTTCAGCCACTATTGGGCTACTTAGCAATACTTATTAACTAATTAATGTTGGGCTAAGTCATCCCTTTTTGTGGATCGGATGTGTTACAAAAATTATTGTGATTTAGTGTTTAGGTAGTGATAGGAAGGTAGATGGGACCAATTAGAAGTCACTTAAATTGCTTGTTTTTGATTGTTTTGCTGTGTAATCATATTCACGTCCAGGAAAAACAGCATGGCATCAGTTGTCTTTGAAATGCTGTTTTTGTTTGAATCAGAGCGGTCTGTCATCCCATGCTATCTTTCAGTGTTCTGTGTTTTTTGCATATTTTGGAAACATTTGTTTGCATCATGTTGTCACTTTTGTGTCACCAGTTCCTGCGTGCTACTGAGTTGCCAGCTAAACTAACTCTAACAGAGGAACCTTCACTCTGGTCTATTATTACTTTAGTCCTACTTTTTTTTTTTTTTTTTTTTGAGCAAACGCATGCTGAACCACTCAGCTGTGTAGAGTCTGGTTGCTAAAACACCTCAGGATTCCAAATATGCAAATGTAATGCAAATGATTATTTAATGCTTTTATTAGTATTTCTTTTATACGATTACAGAAACTTTAGATTCCTTTTAGTGCTTTAGTACAAATGTTGTAGTACAAATATCATCTAGCTCTATGTAGAATTATGCATTTTTATCATGTTTTATTTTTTTTTGTTCGCTCCCTTCCTCTACACAAGGTTCACACAACTATAGAAATATTTTTTTTTCCTTGTGAAAAACCTGCATTTGTTTTTTCAAAAAAAAAAAAAAAACCCACAGAAGCCTAAGAAATTGATTTGGTGAGTGTGTGAGTGTGTGAGTGTGTGAGTCTAACTTTGCATGAACTTTCAGAAACGTTAATAAGCTGGACTGACTGTCCAGATAATTATTCTGGCTTTTGGACACTCCCAAGCTTCAAGTATCCATCGTGCCCCCTGTCTATTCATCTCTTGGTATCTTCTCTACATGACTTCTCTGAACCCATGTAGGACCTTTTTAGGGAGCCTCAATATCTCCTAATCAGTAACTTAATGCTGATATTAAATTTTTTTTTTTCTTGTTATGCTGGGCCTGTTGTGGTTGTTGTTGTTGTTATTAGTAAAGCTTAAACACACACTCCCTGTGGAACCCAAATCAATATACTCAATAGCTGGTATGTGCATACACATGATCTTTACACTGAGTGTATTCGATCTCGGCAATGAATACCTGACCAGATTAGAAAAGTACCCTTTTTCTTCTCTTAAAATATAAGGACACTAAATACGAATTATGCCATGATAAAAAAGACGGTAATATTTATTTTCTTTCATGCTCCTTGTTTATTGGCCTCTCTTGCCTTTTCTCTCAACAACTGGACAAGTACTACAGCTTACAATATTCACACAAGTTTAAACTATGAAAATGCCATCTACGTGCAGGTTCATTTCTTTCAAAAATGGTATATGTCTATCCACTAGAATATGCAGGGCATAATAAAATGAAAGCAAATCAGCTCAGCTACGGTACAGCTATTTCAGTTTCAGACCTGAAATAAATATGGATCATTTCCAGTCTGTCCTTTGTGGTACAGGTGAACAGCCGTTGAAGAAATGGTGCAGCCATTTTTTAGTTTAAAAAAAGAAAATGGCAGAGTTTATAAAACCCTAAGCACCTCAAGGTACCCTAGAGAGAGTCAGGAGAGCCAAACAAGCGTGTGAATGTTATTACTCGTTTCCTCAAAGCTGCCGTTTCGACTTCCACACTAACACGGCAGCTGCTCCCTTCCCTGCATGCAGCAGTGCCTTTAAATCACTGAAAAAGCACTGGACCAAGGATAAGGACCATAACACAACATTCACAAAGTTTCAGGGCTATGGATAGTTAGGAGAACCTTTTTAAGAGACTTATTATAAGGCGCGTGGGCGTGAGGGTACATTTTAGTGTATTAATTGCTCCCTCTAGTGCTCGTGAACGATGAACGTCAACTAAACTCAACATGAAGATAAATTCACACACACACACACACACACACACACACACACAGAGGCCTGTTCACGGTAAGTGCCAAAAGTTAAATAATCGTGTTACAATGGTCAAAGTTTAAATGACAAAAACTCTGTAGTACATTTTTAAACCTATTGTTTTATGCCTTACAACAAAAATGGTTCTAAATGGGTTATTAAAAAAAAACCCAAAAAACAAGTTAATACAGTCTGACAAGTTTATTAAATCTGAGACAATACAAATTAGCCCAAACATTTAGAAACCTGATTAAATTGTTTATCAACAAGTTTATTCCCTGCTATGATTGCATTAACTCCTGCGTATCAACTAAACATGCCATTTGACTAAAGGGTGCCCCCCAATTTGTATCATTGCAGTGGAGACTAAAGTTAGTTATTACTGCAGTCTGGTGTTTATGATCATAGAAGACTTTAAGACGTTTAGAGA
The DNA here is from genome assembly GCA_034780255.1 of Parotocinclus maculicauda. Taxonomy (NCBI): domain Eukaryota; kingdom Metazoa; phylum Chordata; class Actinopteri; order Siluriformes; family Loricariidae; genus Parotocinclus; species Parotocinclus maculicauda. The sequence continues at coordinate 6,015 of JAUZSU010036268.1, forward strand.
ACTGTTTAAACTATATAGACAAAAGCTTGTGGACATCCAAAATATTACATTCAAAACATGGATATTAAGTTTGACCCCACCTAAGCTCTTTGTTCCTTTAATAAGGCATTTCAGTAGATTTTGGAACACGACCGTGAGGTTGACTTATGATGTTAATTAATCCCGGCTCACTTTTGGCATTCCAGTTGAAGTCAATGTCCTGTGCATGTCAGAAAAGTTGTCACACAGTAAGTTACAATCCATAAAAATTAAGTTTCTGTCTTGTTGGAAAAGAAAACCTATAAATGTGTTATATGTCACATTTGACTGATCTGAATCCAGAAATGTATGATGTACACACTGCCTAACCTAGAATTCTAAACCAGGCCCTAAGACATGCCAAGCTGTTTCTTAGCACTAAGCTACAGTGTATATATGACAGCACTTTTTTAGTATGTAAGCATATTGTGTATTATTATTTGATTTTGGGAGTAACAATACAGGTATAACGAGTGAGCAGGTTTGTGTGTGTGGCACTCCCTCCCAAAAGTCCTTTTTCTTTTATACATTTAGCGAATACACTTATCCAGAGCAACTTTTAACTGCTCCAATTAACAATCAAACTATTAGTTGGTTATGGACTTGCTCAATGACCCACCAGTGGCATCCCAGTTCTATGCTCGAATTTGTAAGCAAAAATCACTACGTCCATTTGTTCTGTCCCAGAATTCCACTTATTAAATCAGAAAATGTGTCATCTCTATTTTTGTTGCTGCTCTTGCCATTTTTGAAAAGATTCCTCAGCAAGTTTCATGGTATTTTGCACACTTAATGGAAAATCTTTGCCACATGGTGTGAGGGTGCACCGAGGTTGTTAAACTCAGGCTATGTACCTTCATATACTGTATAACCCAGTTAGTGCTTAAACTATATGGGACATCCAACATCCCAGGATGAAAACATCTCTTAATTTCCTTAACTATGCTTTTCTGTGAACAGAACTGAGAACCAGAATATGACTAGCTTCTTAAACAACAATACATTGTCACCTTAAAAAGGACTTGGAATTTATTTCAAATAATCACAATGTAAAAAGATAAAACAGGATGTGCTATTATTTAAAACAGATTTGTATTAGGAAACACGGCTAAATGCAGCTCTTGTGGAGGAACATAGGAAGTGTACAGCTAGTCCAGGTCAAAGGCTCTGCATTTATGGGGGTTGCACAGGAATTCGAGGCTCTACTCTGCCAGCATTTTGATTGAACGTTAACATTTACAGGTACTCTACATTTGATGATGGTTCAGCAGAAACCGTACACTGATTTTTGAATTTTGAACAATACAATACCCATTCACTCTCCTGTTCTAATTGAGGAGCTCAGCAGTGAGTGACTTAGGGAATCCCACTGGGAGAATAATGAGCACAGATAAATTAACTGAGTAAAAGACTATTATTGAATAAATTAGATGGTCAATAATTTATCATAAAATAATTGGGAAATACTTGTATTTAATTTTTGTGGTGATTAAGTTACTCAAAATCTGATCAAGACATGACACATTAATGCACTATATATCATTTATGCCATTCTCAGCAGGCTCTAGTCAGTGTTTATTTTTTATTTTTTTCAGTCTCACCTTTTTACCTCTCTGTGTCTTCTTCTCTCACCATCCTATCCTGCCCTTCACATCCTTTGCCTTCCCTTGTTTACTCTCAGATTAGAAGGCCTATTTTAAGGTCTCCCCACAGCATGAAGTCAAATCTACAGCATGTCTTCTGCATCGCGGTGCCTGTAAGCATCCCTTGCTCACATCTGTCTGTTATTTTGATCATCAAATATCTAGCTTGGATGCTTTTAAGAAGTTTCATACATGGAGCATTTCTTGTAGACAGGTGACCTCACATTCTAGCTGCTTTCACTCTTATCAGACAGGTAAAAGTGCTATTGTTTTTACAGCTTTATTTTACAGCTTCAAGTATAGGCTTCTACTAATTTGGGCCGGTGTTCGCAAATTGCACAGATCTCTGCACATCTAATACTAGTTCACCGCTTCACACTTCCTCTTCATTAATGAGTAATAATGCATTGTCTGAGATCTGCACGCGGTTATTTTAGGGTTGCCCTTGATTTATGTCCCTACTACATACAGTATGCTTTTGCTACAGTGCTATATTCACTAGACTTGAAAGACCAGTGAAGTGACAGAAGATCAGTCATATGACAATGACACACCGTTGTCCTGTCTATGATCCACTACAGGCTGCATCACATGCTGTGTAATACATTGCAGTGAGGCCTATGAGGTCATTATTACTAATCCTTGTTCATTTATAGCTTCAGACTTGCGCAGTACTTGCATGAGTCGATCCATCCCAGTAAGTGTAATGCTCACCATGTTTAATTCTATACATAATGCATAATAATTTGACATTTGTCAACCTAATTTAGTATTTCTCACATCATTGCGTTGACTAAACACCCTTCTCCAGATTAACTGGGTAAATTACATTACATTACAATTACATTATTATAATCCAAACAATTGTGGATTAAAGATCTTCTCAGGGACCCAACTGTGGCAGCTTGACAGAGCTGGGATTTGAACCCTAGACCTTTTAGGACACAGCCCAGTACACTAACTGCTAGGCTATGACAGTAATGTTCCTATGTAGGAGAGAAAAAGAAGGAAACATCAAAGCAGAATGTAGTTACAGCAATTAACAAATTCTTAACATACATTTTTTAATTAAAAAATTTGCACAATTGTTTTATTGATGTTCTATAAGAAAATAATTAATTTTTTGTTGGGGAAAACTATGTATTGAGCATGTACAAATACTTTTTAAATACATGTGTTTATTAAGCTATAGCTCCACCTAACTCTAAACTTGGAAAAGGTTTTTTTTACCAAAACAAAGTTCAAATCGTCTCTTCACCAGATAAACCATATACAATTATTTATATTAGATAAATAGATAGATATGTGTGTATAATGACCCACATGCATACGAAAAGAACAGGTTTCTTCATGGGGACCAGAAGTGTCCCTACAATGTGAAAAATGTCGTACTACATACACACACACAGACTGAGTCACAGTAAGAGGACAGCTAACGTTGGTCTTTACCGTCTGGGTTGGCACACACGAAGACTCGCACGCTCCTGCCGGTGGGTACGTGGAAGGGCGGCAGCGCAAGCACGTTGCCGCTGATGGCCGCCCTGCGCAGCGCAGACTCGCGGGGACACGGCTGCCTGCTGCCTACTCCGGACGGCCACATCGGAGCACACTTCCAGCGGGGCTGTACACAGAACAAACGCAAACAATGCATTTTGTTTACTTAGTTTTGCGTAATCAGCTTCTTAGCTTCACTTTTTGGTGCGCACACACGTGCTTGCAGGCACCCAAACGCGAATTCTTATCAATGACTTTGCACTAGCTCGACCAGTCCCTTAAACTGGTCATGCACTGAACCAAGCTAATTGACACCCTTACTTTGGGTCAAGTTAAAACCATGTGTAGTGCAGCTCCGTTTTAAATGAAAAGACAGGTAAAAATCGGGTCAAAGCACTTACAGAGCAATCAATAATCGCCTGGTTTATCGAGCGCAACTGTTATAGAAGGAGGTTTGCTTCAATCACGATTATACATCAGACATCTTATTGCCTAACGGCTCTATTTGGGAAAAGGTGCCCAGATGGTTAAGCATAATTTGTTTAAACTAAGAACAACCTGGCCAAGGTTTCTACTTGGACGACTACAAAAGAAGGGCAACTCGATGGATCACTTGATTCCAAAGGTTTCTAAGAGCGCACACGGAACGCGCGCCAAGACGCAAAGTTGCGCTTCTATCATGCACCCTGTGTGTTCTATGGCAGAAAGATCGGACGCAGTCTCGGCTCGAGCGCTACAGCAGCGCCCAGCTGCAGCACGAAAGCTAAACACGCGCTCCCCAAAGCTCTTACGTTCATTCTCTTCATTTCGGAGCCGTGTGGAGGCGCAGAGCGCGGATCTGCAGTGATCAGCAATGAGCCGGAGTTCCGCCGGAGGATGCGTGGTTGCTTTTACAGAGCCTCAGCATCCTGTCCTTTCGCCGCTCAGCTCCGTTTCAGTTTCTCTGCTTCGCCTCGATCAAGTCCGATTTAGTGAGGAAAATGTGATGGAGCGTGAGTGGAGTGACAGACTGGTCCTGCTCGCCCACCGTCTAGCGGGGAACGCTGTGCTGTCTGGTTATAATCACCGAGCCTCTCTCCAG
>JAUZSU010036279.1:0-10250 GCA_034780255.1 Parotocinclus maculicauda
ACCCAGGCTCCAACGGGCGATGATCGAAACACAGCCTCTAACGGGCGACGAGCGAAACACAGCCTCTAAAGGGGAACGAGCGAAACACAGCCTCCAATGGGCGACGATCGAAACACAGCCTCCAACGGGCGACGATCGAAACACAGCCTCCAACGGGCGATGAGCGAAACACAGCCTCTAACGGACGACGAGTGAAATACAGCCTCAAAGGGCGACGAGACCAGGACATGGATGACCTCTAATAGCCGAGAAACATGGACGGCCTGTGATAGCCGAAGGGACAAGGACGTGAACAGCTTCTAATAGCCGAGGGGCAAACGGGGACAGCCTCTAATGGACGAGGAGCACGGGGACGGCCTCTAATAGCCGAGGAGAACGGGGACGGCCTCTAATAGCCGAGGAGCCGCCTTGGCTAGGGCGCGGCGTGAAGGGCGGACTTGGCTAGGGCCCGGCGTAAAGAGCCGAATAACTGAGGCACGGCGTAAAGAGCCGAATAACTGAGGCGCGGCGTAAAAAGCCGAATAACTGAGGTGCGGCGTAAAAAGCCGAATAACTGAGGCGTGGCGTAAAGAGCCGAATAACTGAGGCGCGGCGTAAAAAGCCAAATAACTGAGGCGTGGCGTAAAGAGCCGAATAACTGAGGCGCGGCGTAAAAAGCCAAATCACTGAGGCGCGGCGAGAGCCGAACAAACTAGACGTGGCGAAAAGACACAAACTAGGCGTGGCGAAAAGCCACAAACTAGACGTCTCGAAAAGCCGCAAACTAGGCGTGGCGAAAAGCCGAATAGCGAGGCACGGCGAAAAAAGCCGAATAAACTAGTCAGGGCGCAAGCCGAAATGAGCTAGAGGTGGCGAGAGCCCGAATAAACTAGAGGTGGCGAGAGCCCGAATACACTAGATGTGGCGAGAGCCCGAACAAACTAGGCGTGGCGAGAGCCTGAACAAACTCAGCAACTCAAAGGATAAACCGAAACCATAAACGTAACAAAAACACAACTAACGGCCAAGGGCGAGGGAAACAACAAACCAGAACCTTGGCGGTCATCCGCGGCTGGGTGACGGGGGCTGGCGTGGACTGCACCCGCTGTCTCCTGGGGGCGAAGCTTCATGTAACGCGCCGAATGACGCAGCCTGTGGGCGTGACAGTTACAGGCAAGCTTTTAATACATTCACATTGAACAGTATTCTTAGCCTTCCTGTTTGCGGTCTGACACTACAATACTGTGTTTTAAATATAATTACAGAGTTAAGATAAAGCAGCTCTTGCGGTAACGGTCTTGACCACATACTAATACAACTGGGAATAACCCACAGCATGTTTGTGTTAAAACAAAGCTCAATATATTCTGCTTCATGTTTAACTGACTGACAGTTTTGATAAACTTTTTCTGCATACCTTTAATTTAGATTTAATTGCTGCTACGCACAGACCTCCCAGGAGGGCATGCACTTAATAGTTCAGCGGCTAATTATGAGTTTTGCAGAAATAATGTTTATTTACCTTAGTGGGCCAATTGTCATCTATGTTGTATATAGTATTTATATTTTGATGTAAACATGACATACTTCAAATATATATGTTTTAGCTTTATGTACACAGCTTGCCTTACAATGTTCAATTCCATGTTTTAATTCTTTGGAGAGCCACATTTTGCTTTAATAACAGCAGTCAGTCTGCTGATATGGACATGACTGTACCAGCTTTGCACGCCTAGATTGAGGAATATTTGCCTATTCATCCTTGCTGATTTTTTTAAGTTCAGTCAAATCTCATGGTTAGCAACATAGGATGCTCTACCAGGATTAGGCCAGGGCTCTGACTTGGCCACTCAAGGCCATTCACCTTCCTTTCCCTAAGTCAAAGCATTGTTTTTTGGTGGTATGCTTTGGGTCATGATCATGCTAAACTATGAACCTCCTGATCATCTACAGCTGTCTAGCAGAGGGCTGCAGGTTGTTCTCAAGAAGGTGTGCATAGTATCCACTTAAACACTCCCACAATGCTGGATCCACAATTCTTCATAGTAGGTATGGTGTATATTTGGTGAGCGTTCTGTATGCTTGCCCCAAAAGGTCCTATTTTGATCTCAACTCTCAAGTGCGTCACTTTTCAGAAGGGGCTCCATTGAAAGACATTAAGCATGGAAAAAATAATCCTGCTCCTAACGTTTGCCTTTCACAGCTTATTTTTGTGAACTTTTAAATACACTTTTCCTGCAATAGTGATTTTTTTGCATTAATGGAAGCCTCAAGAAAAAAAAAAGATATATTCTGAACTAATAACTTTCTCAGTAGATATAAGGTGGCTGCCATTTACCCTGCTGTGTGATTTGATTAACTGTGGGGCACGGTGGCTCGGTGTGTAACACTGTTGCTTCACAGCCAGAAGGTCCTGGGTTCAGTCCCCAGGTACAGTGGTCTGGGTGGAGTCTGCATGTCCTCCCCATGTCTGTGTGTATTTACTGTGGGTTTCCTTTCACAGTCTTAAGACATGCATGTTAAGTAAACTGGTGTCTTTAAAGCATCCCTATTGTGTGTATGAGTGTGTGAGTGTATGTGCCCTACAATGGCACCCTGTCTAGGGTTGTTCCTGACTTGCGCCCCATGCTGCTGGCTAGGCACTATTGTATGCCTCTTGTGAGTGTCTATTGACAAATCTGAAGATTTTCAAATATCTGACTTTTGTCATCCAAGAATTGGCAATTTTCAAATTGCTCCTTTCAGTGTCTTTAAGTAAAATTAGAAAAACTAGATGTGGTTTCTGTGGCCTTGGCTAGTTAATTTTTATGTTTAGCAGTTCTACCTCATTGTACATCCAAAAGAAAAGCTATATCCTGGAAACAGAAGTTCCCGTGAACCTAAGTTCAAATGCTGGCTCTCAGGTGTGGTTACAAAATTTTAACCCCATACTAGGCAACAACAGATGAATTAATGCAGCAATGAAACAGTGGATGTTTTTGACTTAGTGACACTGCCAACAACACTAACACTACTCTTATGTGTAATATCAGATCCGCAACCCAAAATCAGTGCAGTCAAAAGAATAGATAATACTGTAATATGATCACACTCAAATGATTATATTTTTAAGGTTTACACCCCAAATTTATTTCTGATCATATTCCTCATTAAGTAATAAGGATGACACAGGCCCACGACACAGGAACATTTCATTACTGTTTGACGATCCCATACACTGCATACAGACAGTTACCCTGAAGGATCGTTGTAATTCAGCTAAGCGAACCAAACAATACCTGTGTGATTTAGATGTGTCCAAACTGAACCCCCAATCCTGTGAGTTCTAGGCTGCACTGATTATTTTGCTGCGGGCTGTACTCAAAGTTCAAATTAATATATCTACACTTTCCTGGAGGGGTATGCTATTTAAAACTTACGTCCATAAATGCTGACCTTTTGTGGACTAGTATGAATCCACAAATGAAATTATTGTATGAAATCAGTGTATATACTGGCCTGATTAAAGCTGAAGTTACGCAAGTCTCTGAACATGCATTACTAAAATCAAATCGTGTTGTTTCCATGTCACGATCATCATAGCAAATTTACAAGTTTAATAGAATCGTAAGCCCAAGGCAAAGAGACTAGAAAAGCAACACTGATATAAAATAATCAGAAAATGACACAATATACTGGATGGTTATCAGCAATGGTTTGTGGCTTTGTTATAATGTTGGTGCAGTCAGTATATATAGCCTTCAAGCTATTTCAGTATTTAAACTGCTCATGCAAATATGGGGATATTTCAAAATAAAATATCCCATTATGAAATATCCCCTCATTTTTGTGAACAGTGTAGTATCATGTTTTCAATGATAGATCAGTGTGTGTAATGGTAGCTGAGGGGCAATATAACAGCTAGATTTGAGAGGCAACTTAATATTGCTGATTCCAAAAGGGCTAGAATGTAACACACATTTTAATTTGATGTATTAAGCATGTCAACATTTTCATCTATTATGCAGAAGAGACATAATGGCCTATGGCTTTTTTTGTAAATCACACAATGAGCATTTGATAGCAGGAAAAGGGTGGCAAATAAACCCATAGCACTAGACAGTTTACAGATTCAAGGCCAAAGAAAAGAGGATGCATTTCCTTAACAGTTAAGAGAGCCATTTTTTATTAGTTCCTGTGTCAGTAGCAGCATTATCTAGTCTTGCACATGTGACAGACCCTATTTTGGGAATATGCTCACTTTTTCATTTTACCTTAGCCTTAGCATACACGTATTGAATTTAGTAATTTAGCAGACACTTCAGACCCAACAGTAGTAGCTTGGGACTTGAGGTAGAACTCTGGACCTTCAAGTACACAGTCTAGTACCACTTTGCCACCACAGTCCCAGTCTCATGTACAGTAACCTGTCTAATATACAGAGTAGTAGTAGTAGTAGTAGTAGTAGTAGTAGTAGTAATTTAGTTTTTTACTTCCAAAACTACACTGTTCACAAAAATTAGGGAATATTTCATTTTAAAATATTTTGTAAACAGTATAATTTTCATCTTGTCATTAATCAAAACCTATTGGTTTAATTCATAATTATTATTATTACATTGTTTTGTCCTGAGCTTGCAGTCTAGGACTTTTATATCCAGGAAGGTGGTATCAAAACTATTGTACTGCTTGTACTTCTGACAGCTTAAATAACACTAGTGTGCAATAGAAGTTCAGAAATATGTCATATTTAAGATTTCTTTTTATTCCTGAAGAGGGATATTTTCAATTAGACAATCACAAACACATGTCATTTGGACATTATTGCAACGTTTGTAATTTTTTAAAGAATTGTTATTTTTTCTCTTGTCATATTGGTGAAATTTTACTTTAGAAAGCCAGTCATCTTCATCACAGTAGGATGTACTGTCTCTAAGAAAGGTGTGCAGAGACCTGTCCTCTGGGCAGAGGCCATTATGAGAGAGTGTGAAGGATCAGCTTGTCGTGAAATGCTTATTAGACATGGAAGAAGTGGGACAGCAGCTGGTGTTCTAAGACTGCTACAGTATGTGTTTATGAATCTACGAACAGATGGAGTGATCAAAGACACGTTTCAGCTTACACAGCAAGTGCTCATCTTATCCTTTATGTCAACACCTGAGTGATAAAGGAGCATCATTACTTGTGTTAGTACTCAATATACACACAATAACCATTCCACATCACTTTTTTTCATCCCAATTATTGAAGCAGAGTCTGAGCTTTGTCATTAAATTGATTTTAGAACCCTACATAGATACAGGTCTTATCAAGATATAATTAGTCATTATGCTCTGCCTGTAGCCAGTCTTCATTAGTTATTTCTAAGATCGGGCCAGATCTTCAAACTGCCAATTAGATATTTATAAATCTGTAAAGATAAGAAGAGGCCCAATTATTACAGAAATTGTTGGTGTTCATCAAATGTGTTCTTGTCATTGACCAGTATAATTACATTGAATATACAGTACACTTACCTAAGACAAAATTAAATCACATTTTCTTTTTACAGTTGCTATCCCAATTCAAAAGATAATTTCCCAAGCCAAACACAGAAAATTACAGACCCTGATGTAAGAACTTCTATAACCTACATTATACATTTAGAGTTGACATTTGGTCTGTTTACATAACTCCATTGAACCTGTGGTTTACTCAAAAATTATGTGTGATATGATTGATACATGCTTTTGTAATAGGTTTGGGCCACAGAAAAGACTGAGAATATGAATTATGTTCTGGTGCAATAATATGTAATGTAACCACAGAAAAAGAGAGCTGTTTTTGCTTGGTTAATCCTTCTGGCAGATGCCGTTTTGGGTTTTGTCTCTATTCTCTCTATTCCCTTACCTTCCTTCTCACTCCATTCTATAAACGGTTCAATCAAGGTGTCACTGTGCAAGCCCAGTGTGTCTTTTTAGAATGTATGTCCTGACTGCAGCATTTTTTGTGGAAATGACCCTACTGTCTATATTAATGCAGTATGACATAATGGTGTCAAATATCTAAATATCACAGTATGTGTTAAATGCAAATACATTTAGGATTTGCTTTAGCTTTAATGTTAGCCAACTATTTACTAAGATTCTGGTGTTTGTGGTTTATATCTCATTATTCATTATTATTTACTATTCTAAACAATTCAGATGAAATAGCAATGCTAATGGGTAACTAACGTTTAATGTCAGATATTATCTAGGAGACTATGTGCAGCTTTTAAATAGTTACCCAAAAATTATTGCAAACAGCTTTCATTTTAAGCTGCTCTGAACATAATTTTATTATTTTATAATTTTATTATTTTTATTATTTAAATTTTATTTTTTTTATTATTTTATGCACTGATCACTAAAACCTTTAAAAAACCCAAATTACTTTACTATTTCCAAGCCATTAGCTAGTTACTGCACTAATAAATAAATATATATATATATATATATAATGCATTGTAACTTTGGAATTTAAACTCGAATTTCCTCATAGAAGTAATTTAAATATTATTTACCTGTTTCCGTTAACAAAATTATTATTATTATTATTATTTTTAAATTCCCGTGTATCTATTGAATTCAAGATTAAAAAACATTAATAAAGTAAAGGAATAAAATATAATATAGGGATGCTGGGATTTTGAACGGCAAGATAATTTTTAGAGTATTTACTTTATCAAATGGCAAATCATTTGGAATATTGGCATGTGTTTAATGAAAGACTCTTACATATTTAAACCTGGACATGAATACAGATAAGGGAAGTTACTGTTTAAGGAAACACGCCTCAGGATCAATCGACAACAGTAGTTTCAGAAAATAAGAAAAACAAAAAACCTTTAGAGAAAGCCAAATATGTCCTGACATTTAAAAATCCTTTTCCGGTGGCCTGAGGAAAAACAGCTTTTGTGCTCTTTTTCTCAGAGGCATGGAGACAATCCTGAATTCTTTTTTTAATAAATAAATAAGGGACACTGTAAAATGCATTTGGTGCTCATTTTGTACAAGCACTGAAAAAGGTAAAGTTTTGTAGTACACAAATTGTGTGTACACCTTTTCAAGTTAGTGGAAATCTCTCATCTGCCAATCACAAGGTAGCATTTAGGCAGGTAAACATGGTCCAGACAGACACACTGAACGTCAAACTGAGCATCAGAATGTGGAAGAAAGGTGATTTAAGTAACTTTTAATGTGGCATGGTTGGTGGTGCTGAATGGGCTAGTCTTTGTATTTTCGAAACTGCTGATCGGCTGGGATTTTCCCAAACAGCCATCCCTAGGGTTTATAGACGGTGGCATGAGGAAGAGAAAATATCCATTAAGTGAAGGCTAGTTTTCTGGATGAAATTGCCTTGCTGAAGCCAAAGGTGAGAGAAGAATGACCAGACTGGTTTGAGCTGATAGAAAAGCAACAGTAACTTTGATAATAATAGGCAAAACAGAAGATTAAAATAATGTTGCCTGGTCTCTCTTTTTCTGCTGTGACATTCGGATGGTCGGGTCAGAATTTGGCGGAAACACGAACATGAAAGCATGGCTCTATCCTGTCTTGTAGCAGCAGTTCAGGCTGTTGATATTGTAATGGTGAGAAGGATATTCTTGGCACACTTAATGCCCCTTAATATCTACTGAACATCACTGGTATGAAACACAATTTACAGCATTTAACAAACGCCCTTATCCAGAGCGACTTACAACTCTTACAGTCTTACAAACCAAGCAATTTGCCTTTCTCAGGGACCCAACTGTGCTAGCTTGGCAGAGATTGGATTTGAACCCTGGACCTTCTGGTCTATAGTCCAGTTCCTTAACCGCTAGGCCACCGCAGTCCACATCGCAGCCTACCTGATTATTGTTGCTGACTATGTTGATGCCTTTATGAGCACAGTGTACCATGTTCTGATGGCTACTTACAGCAGGATAACGCACCACGTCACAAATCTCATATCATCTCAGACTGGTTTCTAGAACATACCAGTGAGTTGACTGTACTCCAGTGACGTCTACTGTCACCAGATCTCAATCCAATAGAGCAGCTTTGGGATGTGGTGGAATGGGAGATGTGCAGAAAAAAATGTGCAGCACCTTTGGTTTTTTTTTTATTGCTTTTAAGCATTTTACAGAAAAATCAACCTTACACAAAACAACAATTCACTATGTACATGCAACAAAATAAAACCAAAAATCCACTCAAACAAACAGACAAAAAATAATAATAACGATAATCTGCTGCATCTTTAATGTTGTTATTAAAACAGCTACAATTAAATAGCAGACTACTTTATGACTATAGTAAAAGTCACTACCTAATAAAATTAAAATCAAGCAAGCGCTTTTGCATTAAGTTCTTGGTTTCAATATGCTTTTTTTCCATCAATTTGCTGTTGCTGGGTTCAGGTTCCAGCTGTTATCTCGGCTATCACAGTGTGGAGGTGTAAGAATGCCATGGACTATATGCCAATCCATGGCAGGGGATGCTATTTGCATGCCATTCGTACCTGCATGCGATGTCTGAACTAATGAACTAACCGGAAATGGGTTCTCTGTGTATCCGGAACTTATCCCAGAATTCACTCGGCACAGGCACAGATACATCTTAGACTGGGCACAGTCCAGTGCAGCGTTCTGTAACTGCACCACCTGATCTTCACGTTACAAGTCCAACCCAGGACTTTGTTCTGAGGAACTGCTGTATCAAACTTTTCTGCCTAAAACTACAGCTGTCGCCAAGTCATGGTTATTTGGTAAAGAGTATTTACAGTCGCAGGTTAGTGGCAGCTTAATGTAGATGGGATTTAAACTCGCTGCCTTCTTATTTGCCCAGTCTGCTAAACCACAACTGTCGTTCAGCTTCTACAAATTTGCTAGTTTTGTAAGTTATCAGGTAATCTCATTTAAACGTTACGTTAAACGTTGGTAGAAAAGTGTCCAGCTTTAATAGTCCCCAGAATGCCAGGGGACTTGAGAAAACCTGAGAAGGTTTCAGAAATTGGTCTCCTAAGAAAAAAGAAAAACCTGCTCAACATTTCCTTTAAGGGCTCTAAATACGTGAAATGTGTTTGTTCAGTTCTGGATGTAATGCGTGGAAATCGAACTCATTCCCTTGGTTCGTGGACTGCTAAGCGTGACGAACCTGTAACCCAAATTTCTCAGACAGGACTAACTTTTTACACCTCTCTGTTTATGAGCTGTGCCCTAAGAGATAAGTGTGGTGATCTGGAAGCCTCCTGTCTGCTGTCTTAGAGCTAAAGGATTGTGATTGACAGGCGGGTATCGTAGCAATTCAGCCCCTCTGCTATGACAGTTCGGGCTGCATGGCAATTCAATTTGCCATGGTTTGTCAATAACAATGCGACAAGCAATGCAGCGTCACAGCAGGATTGGGGCTGGTTGATGCCTGATAAATGCAATCTGCTGCAAAATATTACTGTCTGGACCAGGAGATAAACCGGGGGCTGTTTTTCTGCAGCACGACAATATGAGTTTGCTTGTGTTGTGCACTTGTAAACCTTATAGAACAAAGATAAAAAGGAAAGTTGGAGGACGTATGTGTGCTGTGTGGTGTTGCAATGTGGGATGGAATGGCAAAGAAAAAGGTGGAGATTTATGTACAGCAGGATGGTTAGTACAGAAAAATAGAATATCGTGAGATGGAGGATAGAAGAAGAGCAAGGGATCGCCGTTTTGATGGAGCAAAAAAAAGTGTAGGAGTGAAAAAATAAAAGCAGAAGTTTGGTGGAATAAAAACAAGGCTGGGGGATGATGAAATAAAAATTAAAGCTTTGGAAGACTAAGATTTACAAACACAAGAAGGAGAGCAGAAGGAGAGCAGGAGATGATCCAAGTGGCCCAAAATGCAGGCGTCAAGTGGATAGAAATGGACATGGAAATAGAAATAGAGCAGGGGATTGTTGGGAAGAATTGGGGATGAAAAGAAGGAGAAAAGAAGAAGGAAAACCTGATGCGAAGGAAAAGACTGATGTGCATCTGAAAGGGAAGAGCAGAAGACTGGTGGAGAGAGAAAGGGTATGAGGTTGATGAACTATAGATTGAAGACATGGAGAATTGTGGGAAAGGAAAGAGCAGGAGATTGATGGAAGGGAAATGGATGAGGAAGCGATTGGTGGAGAGAAATTAAAGAAGAAAAGATTGGTGGAAAGAAATTAAAGAAGAGGAAGAGATTGGTGGAGAGAAATTAAAGAAGAGGAAGAGATTGGTGGAGAGAAATTAAAGAAGAGGAAGAGATTGGTGGAGAAAAATTGAA
>JAUZSU010036290.1:0-34074 GCA_034780255.1 Parotocinclus maculicauda
CAACAAAGAGATACTTAAAGGTCCTTCGTAAGTATGGAGACTTAAGAATGGTTTCGGGAAACAGTCGGAAAAATGGCATTCTTAAAGTTAAGTCTTTCTTAAAGTTGTACTTAAATCCCTAAAATCAATCGTTATCGGGAAACGCACCCCTGGTTGGCACACTGTGGGCAGCATGGTGGCCCAAGTGGTTAGTGCAGTCACCTCACTGCTCCAGAGATTGCAGGTTCAATTCTCAACCTTGGCCTCCATCTGTGTGGACTATTTTTTCCTTCCACATTCAAAACACATTCATTAGGTTAACTGGTTGCTCTAAATTATCCCAGTATGAATATGTATGCAATATACTCCTGCTAAAAACAACCTATGAAGACAGCGCCCTCATGATGTGTCCCGGTTAAGGGACCAGTGTATGAGCGAGTGGCACACTTTTTGTTTCAGGCTGGATATTTAGGAAGTGAGACATCTTGAGCAGTAAAAAAATAAGCCCATGCTAATAATGGTAATAGTGTTTTAGTCAGTTCCATGTCGAAATATTTTGTGTTTAATGAAAAAAATATCAAATTTGGTTGTTTGGTACATTTTGTTTCCAAATATGTCAGAGTTTATTTAGTTTAAATTAAACCCCAACAATTTAATTTGCAACAAAATGTAAAGAAGGTCCTGGGTTCAATCCCCTGGGTCCTTTCTGTGTGGAGTCTGCATGTCCTCTCTGTGTCTGCATGGGTTTACCCCGGGTACTCCGGTTTCCTCCCACAGTCCAAATACATGCGCGTTAAGTTAATTGATTACTCTAAAATTGCCATTGACTTGTGTGTGTGTGTATATATGACTAGTCTTGAGATTAACTTGTGTATGGATACATATGGTACATTGTGTCGCTGAGATGGCCACTGATGCTGATAGCAAACAAACAAACAAACAAAGCAACAAAATGTAAATTAAAAAAAACATTAAGTATATGATAATGCTATAAGGGCAGCATGGCGGCTTGTTGATTAACACTATTGCCTGACAGCAAGAAGGTTCTGGATTCAATCTCAGGTGGAGCAACGGGGTGTCCTCCCCCTGTCTGCATGGGTGTACTCTGGGTAATCCAGTATAATCCTACAGTCCAAAGACATGCGTTAATTGATTATGGTCAAGTGAACCGTTAAAGTTTGGGTCTTATGTTGGATTGGCACCCTTTTTAGGAGTGTTCCAACCTTGAAGCTAGGCACCAGTTTCCCCTGAAACCCTGTCCAAGATTAGGCGGATAAGAAAGTGAATGGATATAAAAAAAATAGCTATAATTTAACGTTGTGGCAGTGACAGATTTAGTATATATTAAGGAGTCTTGCCCAAGGACACTTACTGAAAAGAAATAATGTTTGATGACTTTAACTGGACTTCATATGCTGCATTGTTGTAATGCCACTACCTATTTTTAACTCTTTACAATTTTATTACCACTCTAATGTAAAAGTTATGTATCATGATGTGACAATCTAACTTCCTAACGATTTAAACTACGTGCTTCTTTTAACATGTAATAACCAGTTCATTACTAGATCTTGCTAACTGGATATTGTCAAGTTCAGTTAATAACACAACACTTTATGGCAGGTAAGGGTCAAGAAAGGTAAAAAAAAAATTTTTGTTCACTTAGTAATTGCGTAATTGTGATTGAGTGATTCTAATACCAACACTCTATTTTTGAATTTGACACGTAAAAGCACAATGTTTACACAGCACAATTTTGGTATAGCTCAAATAATGTGACACATAGGGCCAAAACCTTTATTTGTTATTATTACATTTGCTGCTACAGTTAGAGCATTTAGCAGGCTCCCTAATCCAGAGTGCTTTGTATTTTCTTTATTAGGCATTTTCTCAAGCTAACAAAATCTAGCTATGCACACAGTTTAAATAAAGCTGTTTGGTGTTGATGTAGGTAAAACAATATGCTCTATTATTTTTAATAACACAATATTTTTTATGTTTGTTTATTTATTATTTTTATGCTCAACAAATGTAATATGTATTATTTTCGTTGTATTCAATTGTTCTTCCAGTCTATTTGAAAATTAAGTTGTTTTTACTTAAACAAATGTGTATTCTCTAGCATGAGTTACTTAGCTATTTTAAGTCAATCACTTATTACAAATTTTCTTTAAGTACAATAAGTTTATCCAGCTTTTACAATGGAGTTGTTTTAAAATGGTCAGTAAGTAAGTAATCAATGCCAGTCCTCACTTGAGGGCTGGGTAAAGAGCTAAGTTTTTAAGATCTGTTTAAAGACAGCAAGTTTTTTTCCACCAACATGGCTCAATGCAGAGAAAAATCCTGACAATTGTCTTCCTCTTGCCTTGTCCAGTTAAGCTACACTGCTTCTCAGAGTGTGCAACATATTGAGAGAGGTTTCCATTTTTAGCTTTACAGTTAAATGTTTGAAAATGAGCCAGTAAAATGAATACAGCTTTGGGGTGACATGGGAGAACTTGGGTAAACTGAAGAATAGATTCACTTCTGCATTCTGAGCTATAAGTGCATATCAGCAGACCAGTTGGGCAAGCATGAGAGTGACCTAGAATGAGAGAAATGGTTGAACCCTGTTAGACCATGGTGGACACTAACTTGACTACAATTAATGCTATGACAGCCAAACTATATTACAAACAGCCCCAGTCTCCTGCTACACTTACACTATTCAAGAAGAAGTTGTTTTCCTCCCTGATTCAATGACTGTAACTCAAATTTTTCTGTTTAATTTGGCAAGACATTGCTCGCTGTCACCCTGCAGCCTTAGTGGTCATTTTTAATCTACCGTCTTGCACTGATTAGTGGACAAAGGATGTGTCTTGCCCAGCTATGGGAGTCAATCAAGCAGAACGGTCTATGCTAATGGGCTTTTGGAGAGCAAGAGGTTGGGCAACAGTGAGCATGATTGTTCAAGCGGTGTTTCACAGGCCTCCTGTGCAGCTGCACCCACCGCCGCTTCCCGGAATGTTTTATTTCACATTCAGCCAATGAAGCCCAGTGTAGCTGTCCGCCCACCCTGTCTCTTCTGCATTCAGGTCATTAGTTGTTCTGGAGACCTCTCCTCTCCTAGGCCAGTCTGGTCTCATGATTACAAATGCATAGGAGCTTGTCTGAGCCAACTCTAATGGATAAAAGAGCGAGATTACATGTAGACAATTCAAAGCAAAAGGTCTGATTGGTTATAATTAATACAAAGCAAAATAGATGGTGTTAAATGCATAGGCTCAAAATGTGGAACCTATTCTGCTTTTGGTGAGACAGAACTACAGCCTTAAACTCTTGAGAGTCCTTTAGATAATGCTGCTTACAGTTAAAGTAAAGCTTGCTGAATGTATGTGCCTTCCTTTAAAATGCACAGTTAACTAAGTATTGGGTGAATTTTCTCTAATAAACCCAGCCCACTTTCAACTGCCTTTAACCCCTTCCCTCTGACAGTCAATGTAAAATATAAAATAATAAGTATCTGAAAATCTTGATATTGACCTGCTTTGTTTTGTAACCTTACATGTTTTATTTTATTGCTGTTATAAACCAATGCATCTTAAACTGCTATAGTGCAGTTAAGTGGAGCTGTCCAGGTGCTGAAACATAAAATACAGTATAACCAAGATGTTTCACGTAAAATGTTTGTATATATACAGTGGAATCCACAGTCTAAGGGCATCAGCAAAAGTGATTATGGTTTGCATTTTAAATCATGAATTTAATGCTGTGTCTTTCATTACAAACCTTATAATCAGCATATGAATTTGAGTGAAATGCTAAATGTTTGAAATAACTCAAATTAATTAATTGATTCCATAGACTTGTGACCTATGGGTTCATGCTATCCCAGGATGATTTTACAATATTCCAGTTGTGATGTTCTTGAATGCTTGGTTTCCTTGTCTGTATTTCATTAAATTCATGATGGAGTTTAGGTCTGCTACACACAGACAAAAAATTAAGGAAACATAACTAAAACATTGGTTAAAATGCCTTCACACTATTATACATGTAGCCTGTTTACTACTGAAAAAACACCATTATGTCAAAAATGACAGCAATTATTCAGTGTGTGTACAATATATCTACTTTGTTATAAAACACACAGCTGTATTGTGATTTAAGCCCCAAAATGCCACACTGGAAATGTAACAAGTGGTTAATGTTTCCCTGGACTTCATATACCATCTCTGTCAGCCTCTCTCACTCTATCTCTCTCTTAACTCTAATTGGCTGCATGCACGTGGTTAAACTGAAGTTGTCCCGCCTGTCAGTCACAGCTGCTGGAAAGGTTGCAAATGAGCCTCCATAATTAAAGCGTCGGTGTAATGCAGGAATGGTTTCCACATGGTGGGTGCATGGGGAAGTACTCCCAAAAGTCTGTTAACCCCATGGTTAATTAGTCCATAGCAATCCTCCTGACTCCTGCTTAAAGAAATACTTAAGTGTTTTTAACCTAATTTATATCTCCCCCATCTGTAGCATATAAGCACTTATCAGAGCCAAGAATTTCCACTTGTTTTACTGTACTGATATAGAATTAAAATTATTTAAATTAAAATCTACGATAAGCGTATAGAGCCCTCAGTAATCACAGGCAAACCATGAACGACCCCAGATGAGAAAAAGTTGGTACAGTATGGAAAATGCAAATTTAAAAATGCAGTGCATGGTTTTTATTTTACTGCAAACTGTAACCCAAGATCTGCTTTATCTGATCAACTTTTAAAAAGTTGGGACGGTAAAGATACTTTTACCCTTTTGTGATGTTGCCATTCCTTCTGACAACACTCAACAGATATCTTGACACCATGCTTTTTGTTTTGTTTTGGGATTATTTTTATTTTTTTCGAAATTCTCCACACAATCTCTATTGGAGACAGGTCAGGAATGCAGACAGGCCAGTCTAGTACCCGTACCCTCTAAGGTCTGATGGAATGGCTTAGTGACTGCTTTTATCCTCTTTACTAAGCTCCCCCTAAGTGTGTGTGCGTGTGTGCATCCAAATCCATACATGTTTAGCAGTATGCAAATCCTAGACAGGGATTTGCTTAACCAGAGGACCATGCCTGTTAGTGATACTCAAGATGCACAAGCACATACAAGCACACACACACACACACACACACACACACACACACACACACTCCCACCACTCTGATCCACTTTTACACTGATTATTACACCGTCTACACCGAAGGAATGCTAAACTGGTTTAGTGGAAATCCAGATCCAGGATTAAAAACAGTGAATGAAACAGTCTAAAGGTATTTGAGTATTATAGTTCCATAATCTGACTGCACACACGCAAACAGCTTCAAATTAGAGCCAGTCCGCTTAACTTTGATCTAACTCAGTTGTGTCTGTATTTCTGGTCGAAGTCTACTGGCGTTCTTGAGCAGGATGAACTGTACAATATAATACCAAGCATTTGGCAATAGTGGCAAATGACAATTTAGCAAGAGTTTGCCAATCTACCAAATGATAATGCTTTTTGCAAATAGTGTTGTATGAATTAATTGTGGCAAGTAAATTAATGATTTTTGTTAATGTGACATGACAGGTTTTCAGGGGTATGACTACATTTTGAGAATAAAGCAGGCAAGCTTGTATGCAGGTTTCTAATAACTAATGTACAGTATATTTAAACAAATGTTATTTCTTTAGTGCATTTTGTTCACTCAATTGTTTACCAGTAGGTACTTTTAAGATTGTGGCTAGTCCATTACAGTTTGAGCAGTAGCTCCTTGCGCTGTAGTTTAGATGTATATATTCAGTGTCATCAAGGTTGCTGAACATGTGATATTGATTCTTATATTATAAATACCATTATTACTCTAATCAGATATAATTAGAGTCAATAATCACTTTTTCAAAAAAAATGTATTTGTGGAGTAGTTCTTCTAACATTCTGACAGCTTTTAATAAAATGTATAGTTGCTTATTCTGAGTGATTTTGAAGTGATCTGAATTTAACAACTATTTAAGATTTTGTTTTTCAATCTCTGATCTCCTTTTGTCTATCAATGTTGCACTTGCTCATTCAAAATCTTATAAATGGATCATGAGAGTTGCTTAATGTGACAGATAATAAATAGATAATAAATAAATGAAACCCAAGCAGAACAATGAGTGTTCTTGCCTGTCATCATGCTACTTGTCAATTCAAGGTTCTGACCTTGGCAGCATGCATCTTGGGAACATGGCCTTGAAGAGACCAATAAAGGGTGGGCTGTATTAGTCTGGATTTGGAGTGTCAGCACAGCCAGAAGTGAAAATGCATGTTTGGATCCCTGTGGAGAAGAATTCATACTGTAGAAGGGTATGATGACTCAGACAGCTCAATTATGCAACATCTAACAAATAAGTTTAAGAAAACCCCAATAAGTCAATCGAAGCATTCAGTAACTTCACATAATGCTATTTGGAATATTGTAAAATCATTTTGGGATAGTGCAATTTTGCCCAAACCTCGGATTAATACCAAATATGGATTAATTTAGATATTTATGTAATTAATTATCTTTTTGTTATGCTGATGGACTGGGGGGTAGCACTGTCAAATCACAGTGAGAACACAGTCTTGTGTTAAATCCCAGATAGAGTGGTCATTTTGTGTAATGTCCTCCATCTGTGTCCTTGTGCGTTTACTCTGGGTGCTCTGATTTCCTCCCACAGTCCGACAACATGCTTTGTGTTAATTGATTACGCTGGTGACTGTGTGTATGAGTGTGTGTGCTCTATGATGGATTGGTGCCCTGTTTAGGGTTCTTCCAGCCTTGCTCCCTATGCTGCCAGCTAGGCACTGGCTCTCCCACAGCCGTGTCCAGAAATATTCAGATAAGAAAGTAAAGGAATAAATGATTGTAGTATTTCTAATGATGAACATGTAAAATAAAAGCACTTTCATTAATGGTATCAGATTTTTACCCCCCAACTGTGTCTTCAGCTACTACCCAGACTATAGCTTTAGTTGGAGCTGTGTTTGTCATAAACAAGTCTCTGCAGGGGGTAAATTACCCAATCATTATATCCAGTCAGCTCTACTCAAAGGAGACATATTAACAATATCAAAGACAAGTATGATTTACATGGTTATGATTTAGAACACAAGGTGTTTTACAGAAATAGTCACGGCTGGAAGAAGTAAGATGAAAAATTGTGCTTTTTAAAATTTTCTTTGAAACTAATAACTCACAACAAGTGTGAGTAGGGTTAAAAGGGAGAGAAGGGGAAGAAGGGAAAGACAATAACAGGTTGTATAAACATGACTTGCATGGAAGAGGAACATGAATCTAAACTGTAATTAGCTCATTGTCTTCGCTTTGTCTCCCTCACCACCAACTGTGAAGAAACTGTTACTGTGGTTCCACATCTACTTACCTGATCCATCACACACTAACATAGACAAGTTTGTATTTATTTTGTTGTATGCACTTTACATGGACATAAGATTACTACAGTTAATACCTACACATATCCTCAATCTTAACCTCATTATCTAATCATTAAGCTACACACTATTCTTAACATAGAACTCTGCCTTCCTCTCTTTCTTTTTGTCATAGAGTCCTTAAGCTCCCTTTATCTCAAATCCAACCTTCCAAGTCTTGAAGTCTATAAATATCTCATGGGTGTCTCCCTCCTCACCTCGGGGCCACCATAGTTGTTCTAGGCTAATATCACTTCAAACCACTCGTCAAACTACTTGGTGCTGCTCGGTTGTTCTTACTCGGTCATTATTACGAGCATCACCAACGTCATTAACATTGTAGAAAGGCTGTAAAGGTCATGGTTGGCCACCACTCCAGGGTCACAGCTGAAGGCCTCTGGCCCTTTGATACCCACATCTCCCCCTGGTGTTTTGTTTCAGCTCACAGCAAGACAATGAACTTGACAGACAGCCAAATTTGGCCGGTTAGTGGCTGGTTCTGGTTACCGCCCTATTATGCTTTGTGAATAGATGACAGGTAACAGAATCTGAGTAGGGACGGTAGAGCTCCAGGCTGGCCGCTTTGTCCATACCAAGCCTTGATTACCTGTAGGTAATTGCCATGGCTCAGTTAGCAGCCACTTGATTCTCTCTGAGAAATAATCATCCGATCAACCTGCCACTGCTCTGGGGCCAATAGGGCAATGAGCTGGGGCAGATATTACTTTGTCCCACCATGCTAATATGGGAACAGCGAATGGAAGTTACTGGGGACCAATAGTGCATAAAGGGATTTCACTATTGTGTACTATGTACTATGTATTAACTATTATTGTGGTTGGATTAAATTTACCCATCTATTTTAAATTACAAGCATGGTACTTTAAAGGTGAGTACTAATATATGACATTAATTAACATTTTAGGGACCAAAAGGCACTTTCAATTGACCAGACAAACCAAATGGATAACAAAACAAACAAGATTTACAGTTCCAGGGCACTTCTGGCCACATGTGCATTTGTGTCCCAGTAGCTCTGAAACCAATGGATTTATTACCAAATACTTTTTTGACCACAAATGGGTTTGTGTCCTAATACATTTGGTCACATGGAATTGTGTCCCAATATTGTGGGTTTATGTCCAAATCTGGGTTTGTGTCACAATACTTTTGGCCACATATGGTACGAGTATGGTAAAGTATGGTACCAATACTTTGTTGGCCACATGTGAGTTTGTCTCTTTATACTCTAAGATCTTAGAGCATACGCACACTATATTCCCAGTTGCCTTGTACCCTGCCGGTGTATGAGTGCACCCATTTCCACTCCCCTGCTAGCCTGCACTCAAGTTGAGCTTAAATGCTGGGCCCAAGCACACTTACATCACAATGTGAGGTTTGTTGGGGGGGGGTCATGCTTGTATGGCACAGTGGACTTCACAGCTCTACTTGTGACTTTTTGGAATCCATTTGGATGTGCTGACACAGCCACCTGATATGCCGTGTAATATTTATTATTATATTTATTATATAATGATTTATTAATTATGCAATGCAGTTAAACTGCTTACAAAAATCAAGGGATATTTCATTATGGGATATTTTGAAATACGTTTTGTGAGCAGTATATTTCAGTTACTTGTGTTCCATGCTGCGGGTTAGCGATCTCACTACACAGGTAGAGTACCTTGACCAAGTCCAAGTCAACCAAGACTGAGTCCATCTCTTCAAGTGTCTCTGAGCATGGTAAAGCTGTACTTTGGGGGATAACATGCTTAATGAATGAAATCAGATGTATAGATTATGCAAGATCATTAAAGGACTTTGTATGTCAGCACAGGAAATTTAAACTGGATTCAGTATTTCATAGGAAGCATGTGGAGTGTATAGAGAACTGGTATAATTTGTTGAAGTGGACAGATGTGAGTAAGAGAATGGACGATCAACCAAGAGTTCTTGAAGATATGAGGTTTATAAAGTAATGAAGCACTAACACCCACAAGAAGAGAGCTGCAGCAATCTAGGTGACTGGAAATGCATGAATAAGAGTTTCTAATGCTGAATGGGACAGATAACATCAGGAGAAAGCTATATTACTAAGTTGAAAAAAGCCTACCAAGCACCAGAAATTATACGGACGTTGTTATTTTGGGCTCAATCTGGTCACTTTTTCATGGTATTTTTTAAACTCAAAAACAATTGTTGAAAATTGGGCTGTTTTGTTTAACTGATTGATGTCCAAATTTAGCACAGGACGTCTGTTTCATAACACATATAGGCCTAATATAGCAATGAAAATAATTTGATAATACAACTAGTTTTTCTAAACATAATCATTGCAGGACATTGTGAGTTCTTGGCAAAATATGTGGCGGCTTAGCAGGTAAGGTACAACAATATGGACCATAGAATAAAATATGGTGGGTTAAAATCCCAGCAAAGCTGCCACTGCAATGAACATAATTGATTGGTTTGTAAGATTGTATCTGTCAAAACGAAATGATTCACTCTTTATTAAATACAGCAGCATTAAAGTATGGGACTTTGGTAGCATACCAGGTAAGATACTGGACTATAGACCAGAAGGTCCAGGATCCATATATCAACTCTGCCAAGCTGACACTGTTGGGTCCCTGATCAAGACCCCTAACCCACAATTGTTTGAATTGTAAGATTGTATCAATTTTAATTCACTTTGGATAAGGGTAATTAATAAATGACTAAATGTAACATAAATATGGCATTAATTATATCTCAATATTATGTTGAGACAGCGTCACAAAAACAACCTGAAAAAGACACTTTGCAACCAAATTTAGACATAGAGGAACATCTTTTTATAGATGTCTTTTCAATGACCTAAAAAGAATGGCTTTCTCTTTTTCAAACAAATCTCAATGTTTTTAAGAAATCTGGTAAAGCTGTCTTTTCTTGGATGTTTTTCCTAGGTGGGAGAGGTTTTAAACAGGAAACAGACAAACAGACATTGTAATCATGCCTCAAACAAAGATCAAGCATCCGGCATTTTTATCATGGTGTATTTTTGTGCACGTAAAAAAACATGCTGAAATCCATATTTATCATTCATTTGCTTCGGATAAGATTATGTTTTATTACATGTCCCTTTACTATAGCCTTGGCAAGGACTACTATGAACTGAGATTGACTCCACTTTCAGCCCATAACCACAGCAGCTCGCTAGCCTTTGAGCAATTCTGTTTGGCCTCTGCAATCCTACAGTCTCACCTTCTTTGCCTGCAGTGTGAGTGGAGTAACAATGGTATCCTGTGGCTCTGCTCCAGACTCCACCTCCTCCTGTGCTTTATTCACTGGACCCCAACCAAATGGGCCACTAAATGATGACGGGGAAATAGTGACTGACATTTCCACCCAAAAAAACAGTGTGACCTTTGTTTCTGTCATTTACTTGAGTCACCATGGAGAAATCAAACCTAGGAAACAGCTAGAGGAAAGTGCATGTGCGGTCATGAGTCATTTTAACCTGGATGTAAATAATACCTATATTTTATTTAGATATTAATAGTTATGTGGCTTTATACCTCTCTTACAGCTATTTGTTAATATGTGCATTCTTACTAATCAGTTCTAGAAGTAAAATTAGAAAGAATGTTGAGGTTCTAATCCCTTTAAAATGGTATGAATTCGTCTCTGTTAAACTAAACAGGAATTTACTGATGTATTTTCAGGTGAATTCATAATTCAGATACATTTGTAAGTTCTGGTAGTCAGTTATTTCTAGAAGTCATTTTATTCTGAGCTCATTTCACATTATTGTATTGAAAGATTTTTATAATAGAATTTAAAATGGGGTTAATCATACGAGCAGATGTTTCAGAATTTTAATATGTACATATACACTCACTAGCCACTTTATTAGGTACACCTGTTCATCAGAAACAAATACAAATACATCAGAAATATCTAATCAGCCAATCACATGGTAGTAACTCAAAGTATTTAGGTATGATGATGAATAAAGTGACGAAAGATGATTTAAGTGACATTGAACATGGCATGATGGACTGGTCCAGAGTATTTCAGAAACTGTACAGCCATCTCTAGGGTTACCAGAGAATTCTCATAAAAAGAGAAATTATCTCTGGGGAAAAATGACTTGTTGATGCCAGAGGTCAAAGGAGAATGGCCAGCTGATCTGGCAGAAAGGTAACACTTACTCAAATAAGCACTCATTTTAAACTGTGGTATAAATAGAGCATCTTCAAATGATGAAATATCAAACCTTGAAGCAGGCAGGCTGCTGTTGCAGAAGACCACACTGGGTGACACTCCTGTAAGGCAAGAACAGGTTACAGTTTGCACAGACTCATCAAAATTGGACAATACAAGATTGCAAAATGTTTGGCTGGTTTGAAGAGACTCAACATTCAGGTGGAAAGGTGAGAATTTGGCATGACAACATGAAAGCATGGATCTATCCTGCCCCGAGTCAACGGTTTAGGCTGCTGATGGTGGTTTCATGGGCTGGAGGATATTTTTTGATTATTGTATTAGGTCCCTTAAAAAACTCAACATTGTGTAAGTACCACAGTCTACCTAAGTATTGATGTCCATCCCTTTAAGACTTTACTGCACACAACTTATATTTGTTACAGAAGGATAACGTGCCATGTGATAAAGCTCAGTTTATCTTAAACTCAATATTTGAACATGATCATGAGTTCTCTGTACTCACATGACCTCCGCAGTCACCACGTCTCAATCCAATAGAGCACATTCAGAATGTGGTGGAACAGGAGACTTGGATCAGCCAACAAATCTGTAGCATCTCTGTGATGCTATTTTAGCATTATAGACCAAAATCTCAAAGAATGTTGAATATATACCACGAAGAATTCAGGCAATTTTAAGGGCAAACGTGTGCCCAACCTTGCACTACCAAGGTGTACCTAATAAAGTGGCTGGTGAGTAAGGACCTTTTTAAATCTTGGTCCTCCTAACATTAAGTTAGTTCCCCATAACATTACAGGAGTATTTTCATTGCATTGTTGCCAAAGGATTGCTCCACTGGGGCTTTGAGTCTCGGTAGTTGTAAGGCTAGATTGAGACAATGGGGCGGATTAACCGTACAGTCGCAGCCAACTCTCGGTCACTTGATGGAACATCGATCTCCACACATTTCTGTCCTACATTGATGTTATCAATGAAGTATTTCGGTAGGATAGTGGAGTAGTTTGCCATTGCTTTCTCCACCCCTCCCCATTTATCCTGGCTTGGGCATATGCAAGTCAATGACCCGGTACCCGGAGTAAACCCACGCAGACATGGAGAGGAAAAACAGAAGGGACCCAAACAGAAAGGACCCAAGCCGCTCCACCATGGGATAGAACCCGGGACCTTCTTGTTGTGAGGCAAGCGGTGCTACCCACCAAGCCACCGTGCTGCCCGTTTAAGACAGTGCTCTGTTGTAAAAAGCACTTCACAAACAAATTTGACTTGACTTCTTGTTAGCCACCACTTTCCACTGTGTTGGCTGTTTAACAAATTCAAGTCTTAATCCAGCTAATGTTATATCTGCTAGAGCTCGGATTGCAAAGATTAGTGAAGGTGTAAATGCAAGGGAGCATTGTAGGTGAGTTTAATGAACAGAGCTAAGTAACACTCCTTTCCTCCCACACTCACTCTCTCTCCTCCCACTCTTTTTTCCTCTGCCTATCTCCATCCTGTCCTGGTGTTTGGATAGTTTCCATGTTTAGGGATTCTGCAACTTTGGCTGGCATAGAAATGATGTCTCAGGCATGCTACACAGGGGAGGCTGTGTTCATTTCTGCGTGAGACTCTCACCCACAACTGCATGCCCTTCCTCTACTGCACTCTTTTTCTGTGACTGGAGAGAGATAATTGTTTTAGCCAATGTGTGGTTGTGGGTTCCCACTGCAGTGTGTTGAGTTGGCAGCACAACTTTATGCTATTTTACTATGACAAAGTCAGTCAAGAAAACTGAAGAATTGGTGCTGTTTTGTGAGTAAGTTATGAAAAGTACTCTTGTTAAAATGGATGAGGGCTCATTGAGTCACAGGAATATTTAGATAATGTTAACAAAAGTGACACTTTATTTTATGCCAAAATTTTTTTTAATACCTGCTTTATCCAACTCAGGGTTGTGGAGAATCAGGGCAGCAGAGTATGCAAGATGAAAACCACCTCTAAAAAGGGTTGCCTATCCACCAGTGCACATGGATGCACTAAATCACTCACACTGGACCCCTTTAAAGACACCACCTGATCTAACACAAGAAATATAAACATTCATTAAAAATTACATGCACATATAGAAATGTTGGATTGCTTCCTTCGTTTGCAGTGGTGTCATAAACAAGAAACCTGTATTGCCCCTGATTCGGACCGTACCATCTTTAGTGACAAATTCAGGTTCTGAATGGGATTTGATGGCATTTGGGTTTGAGTCTTAATCCTGCTTTTGCTGTGGAGTGACATACTGCCCCAGCCACTAATGTGATGATCTGGGCAGACATCACATATGACAGTTGGTTTCCTGTAGTTCTTGACCAAATTTGCACACACTGCAGCAGAACTCCTTTTTCAGTTTTCAGGGCAGTCGCTGGGCAACATTGAGATTCAGCTCTCCCAAAGATTTTTTATTGGGTTCAGGTCTGGAGACTGGCTAGGTCACTCCAGGACATTGAAAAGTTTCTTGCAGAGCCACTCACTCCTTAGTTGCCCTGGTTGCATGTTTCAGGTTCATTGTCATGCTTGAAGACCAAGCCACGACCCATCTTCAATGTTTAAAAGCAAGGAGGCTGTTGGCCAAAATCTCATGGTACATGACCCCATCAATCCTCCCTTCAATACGATGCAGTCGTCCTGTCTTCTTTGCAGAAAACACCTCCAAAGTATGAGGTTTTCACCTCCATGCTTCATGGTTGGGATGGTGTTCTAATCTTTTTCTTCCTCAAAACACGGCAAGTGAAGTTCATACCAAAAAGCTCTATTTTGGTCTCATCTGACTTTATGACCTTCTCCCATGCCTCCTCTGGATCATCCAAATAGTCATTGGTGAACTTCAAACAGGCCTGGATATTTGCTGGCGTAAGCAGGGTTACCTTGAGTGCCCTGTAGGGTTTTAATACATTACAGCATAGTGTGTTACTAATGGTTATATTTGAGACTGTTGTCCCAGCCCTCTTCAAATCATTGACCATGTCCTCCCATGTAGCTCTAAGATGAATCCTGACCTTTATTAGAATCATCCTTACCCCACAAGGTGAGATCTTGCATGGAACCCCAGACTGAGGAAGACTGACAGTCACCTTGTGTTTCTTCCATTTCTAATAATTGCACCAACAGTTGTTGCCTTCTCACCAAGCTGTTATCTATTGTCATGTAGCCCATTCCAGCCCTGTGCAGGTCTACCTTTTTGTTTCTGGAGTCCTTAGACAGCTCTTTGGTCTTGGGCATGGTGGAGAGGTTGTAGTGAGATTAATTATGTGGACAGGTGTCTTTTATACAGGTAACGAGTTCAAACAGGTGCAATTAGTACAGGTAATGAGTGCAGAATAGGAGAGGTTCTTAAAGAAAAGCTAACAGGTCTGTGAAAGCCAGAATTCTTGCTGTTTGGTAGGTGATCAAGTATTTATTTCATGCAATAAAATGCAAATTCATTAATTAAAAAGGACACAAACTAATTTTCTTGATTTTTTTTCTGTCTGATTCTGTCTCTCACAGTTAAATTGTGTATATAAATAATGTCTAAGTGTCTGTGGTGTCAGCAAGCATTCTGCAGTTGCAAGGCATTTTTGTTAACTACATTGCCCTGACACCACAGAACAGTCATGTGAGTTAGGTTGAACATAGTCTCTACGAATTGCACCTGGCTGTCTTGTTATTCAAACTGACAGAAGAGCAGAACTACTCTTTATAAATCAAGCAGAACAGTCTTGAAACTAAGTTCAGTAAAGTGAAAAGCTAGCATTATAGGTCCAACGCAGGGGAGGTGATAAGGGACAAGAAGAAAAACCAGAAGAGATTATAAAGGGACAGAACAATTATTAAAGATAAATCATTTAAGAGAGTGTGGATATGCACCTACAGTTCAAGCAAATATGCATTTTACTTCTTGTACAATGCAAGATGAAATGACCAAATACAAAATACTCATCATCATTCATTCATTTTCAACTATTTAATCCAGCCAACCCTGGACAGGGTGCCAATCCAATTCACGCACTCTAAATGGGGCAATTTAGAGATGTAATTTAAGTTTTAAGGAGTTTATCAAACACAGAGGGAGAACATGCAAACTCCATACAGACTCTTGGCAGGGATTGAACAGGAGATCTCTGGAGCTGTGAGGCAAAAATGTAAGTTTAATTAGTACAACTCCCAAAGGATTTGTCAGTGCCTTTCCCCAAAAAGGAAGAGCAATACAAAAGGTTTACAGGGAAAAACTGAGCAATGTGCAATGTGATAACACTAAAAGTTACCTCCTATTGTGCTAGCAATCTCATCAACTCATTGTTAAACATGCCACTTGTATGAAAAGAGCCTCGCTCCTTCCCCCATTTCCTCACTCTTCCCTTTTATACTAGAGTTGATCTTAAAACAGTCAGGAAGTGCTGGGGTAAGTGAGAGGAAGAAACACCCTGGATAGCTCAGTCTTCCTCACCACAAAGACGACACATTCTTTTCACTTACAGGTTGCCACATCCTGATTTTTAGATTTGCTGTCACCACAGTTACACACACACACACACACACACACAAACTTCCTACATCAGTTGCCTCAGTGTAAACACTCTTAAATAAAAGTGAAATGCTTGCTCAAACATCAGCTTTTATAACTTTCTTGCAGAAAGTGAACTTACATCGGAAGTCCATCTGGCTGTAGAGCTTCTAATTCCACCATTCATCCAGTCTTTAGTGGATTCATGTGACCTTCAAGATAATCCTTTTAAGTTGTTGGATGTGGTATTTACCCAAAATCATAGTGATACAGTAAACATGGGTGGTGAAAAAGTAACATAAAAATAAAATATTAAAATGTAGAGACAAGCATACATAGTGTTCTATATCTGTGTCAATTACCTTTAATTCCATGGTGCATTTAATATTGGGATTACCAGATCCTATAAGAAAAAAACATCATAGTAATGGGTGGAAAACTTTACAGTAGGCAAATCTGGCAACCATAACAGGTTACATAATCAGGTAACTGCTATACATCCTATGAGTATCCAATTATTTTAGTCCAGCTCCCTTTATTGAAATTTTTAATCTGATTTATCTGATTTTATCTGACATGACAACTTCAATAATCAGCTGATGATAGCACATATGCTATGGCCAGGACATGTACCTCCATCTACCTTCTCTCCCTCAGACATTGCCATGTGTGTATATGTAGCGCTGGAACAGGCGATCTGCACGGTAGTGGGCTAGCATATTTGTGCGTTGCACATACACATTACTCACTCAGTCTTTCACTTTTTTATCTGTTTGCTCCTAGACAGGGTCATGGGCATAATGTGCAATGTAGGAACAACCCTAGGCAGGGCACAATCCATCTCAAGGCACATACATTCATACACACACACACACACACACACACACACACACACACACACTAGGAGCAATTTAGAGACACCAATAAACCTTACATGCATGTCTTTGTACTGTGGAAAGAAACCTGAGTACCTGGAGAAAACCCACGCATACCACTCCACCTGGTGATTAAACCAGGACCTTCATGATGTGAGGCGACAGTGCTACCCATCAAGCCACTGTGCGACCTTCACCTAGACATGTATTCATGATAATGTTTACAAGAAAATGATGCAGGATAAAGTGATGAAATATTAGTGCTATATATATATGCTACAGCTCAAACACCTGATTTGATGACCTTCAGTAAATGACACAGAACATACTCTATGTAAACAAATGTTTGTGGACAACCCTTCTAATTATCAGAATCAGAATCAGAATCCGACTTTAATGCCATTGTCAGTGAACAGGATTCACGGACTAGGAATGTGTTTCGGCATAAAGGTGCACATGAATTGAGCATTGAGCATTGAGCATTGAGCATTGAGCCTAATTACTGAGCCACCCCTTCTATTTATTTAAATGTATTACTTCTAATTATTGCACACTCACTTACGTATTGATCCTAGCTATATGCCTGTTTTTAGTTTAAAAGCAATTAATTAAAAAACATTTAGTTAGTGGTTTCGTGTTAAAAAACTTAATCGATATAATTTTTAACATGCTTATTTTTATGACTGATTGGCATGCAGAAGGGTACAGCTCTGTCTCTGGTTATATGTTTAGTTATAAGTGGCTAGACAAATCATATAGTTATGAACTATCATTACCTTGCCTGCAGACTGGCCCACTTTCTTTTAAGTATCTGTGGATGCCTATTACAAAACAAAATTAAACCCTGACAGTGTTAGTCACTCAAGCTTTTTGAAAGATGCTGGGGCATTATGGGAAATGTAGTGAAGTTGTGTGGTTTGTTTCAAAGTTCTGCTCCACAGTCCAGGAAAAACTGTCCTTTTATCTCTGTGATGTTAGTGGGGTACATGTTTTACTTAAGTAGTGTCCTGGTAAAGTGAGTCCGGTAATGCCCCTGCTTAGTCCTGACTTAAAAAAATGTGCATTTCTGAAATTTGCAATGGCAATGTTGATTTTCCCATCAAGCTAAAAAAATATTGGTACACAGATAAGCTGTTACACCTTATCACATATGCACCTCTCCTACACTTGCTTTACCATTTGACCATCTAAATCTGCCATCTTCTTCTTTAAAAAAAGGCAGAAACAGGTGAACAAGCAAGTGTTATTACCACACTCTGCCCCTACTGCCAAATCAGCAATCAGTGCCCTAAGTAGCCCCATCCTTTCGGCCTGTGCCCCATTTTCCATCTTTTAACCTGGCTGCTCCCCAGGCCTGGCTTTTAGTGTGTCAGGCAGTGTTTGAAGGAAGCAAGGCTGTAATGGGGTGCACTCAGCAGGGGTGCGGGCCACTATTAGGAAAGAGCTACTGCCTAAAACTGCAACCGCCAGAATATGTAGAGGATAGACTGAAGAACACGGGCGGGAGTCGCAAACTAGCACCAGTTTATGGGACACTATATTTTCCAGGGTACATCCTTGAGATTAATGCTCTAATTCATGCACCATCTTGACTCCATTCACCTGCACCTATTTTGAATTGCTCCCACTCTTTTGCTTATGCTCTGCCATGGTTCTTTGTTGCCCTTAAAGTTCTTTTGAAAGAATGTGTTAGCACAAAGATGTGAAAAGTATGTTTTTGCCCGATTCCTGTTTGAAAAGAACATCTACATTTAAAAAGGCTATCTATATCTCAGAAAGAGATTTCAGAGAACGCAAAGAGAAAGTCCTATTATGGTTGAACACAAGGTGTCAAGTTAAATATAAGGTAAAAAGTTTATAGGTTTACAAGCAAGGTCAATGCAGACCATAATATCATCTTAAGTCAAGGTAGAAAGGTTTTGTAATGAATACAACATCAGTCAGTCTGTGCTCTGTAAGGTAACAGGATTCTGTGTGCTTGTTAGGTCATCAATTTAATTAATGTACAGTACTGTGCAAAACTCTTAGGCCACCATTTGATTTGTTGTTTTAGCAACTCTGTCACTCCATAATTCTTTTCACTCCATAATGTTTTCAGTTTTTCAATACCACATACAAATTTCCTTTCCTGGTTGTTTTCTAATATACACACTAAAAATAATTATAAATTACCATAACACCATTCCCAAAACAATAGTACATATAATCCAATGGTGGCCTTACACTTTTTCAGTGTACTTTACATTAAAGTACTATACAATTCTAAGCAAATGAAAAATCTAGAACATATTTCAGTATTAAGAATAATGATTGTCTTCTATCCAACAGGTTTTGTGGATGAAGAACTAGATCCTCAGCAGCTTCTGCTGACCTAAAGGAAGGGAGATTTTTGCCATCCCTAACAGTTTCCTTGTATACAACACATTTCCAGAAGCTACACATGCTTGTTTTATATCCAAATAAGAGACTGAGATTGTAGCAAGAGCTTTTGGTAAATTCAATTGACTTAATTCATTTATGTTCATTAACAACTTTATACTAATCAGGGTTCAGAGCTAGTTTGTAATTTTGCCAGTCCTCAAGAGTCAGTTTTATCTCTGATATTTTCAGTGATTCTGTTGCTGAGGCATCCATCAATCCTTTCAAGGCTGTCTGTCAGTCCTTCCAATTGAATAAAGTGACTTGTTCAAAATCAAAATCAATTTCTCCTTCTGTCAAACCAAATCACTTGACTCGTGTTGTGGACGCTGAAATATATAAATGTGTCACAATAATCTCCAGTTTGCAACATAGCTATAATGTACCTTTGTATTACTGATAAATACAAAACACTATCTGGACAAAAGTATTGGAACACCTTCACGTTACACCTACAGGAGCCTTTTGGTAAATCAATATATCTGCACAATGTAGCGTAAACTTCCAATCACACTTGTTAGGGTATTGCTAGACAAGGCCGTCTCAGTGATTGATGTTAAGGGAGTTACAAAGTTTAAGTCAAGCATACACTGCAATTTTAGTCCATTTTTTTTGGTCAGAGCCGAACGAAATTCAGGATCGGTCTGAATTTTAGCTTGATCAACTGACATTTGCTATGCATTGTAAGAGGGGATGCGATGCACAACTAACTGTCCAAACAAGCTCAGAGTGAGCAGTCCGAGTAACAGAATATACGCACATCGTGTTGAGAATGTTTTGGATACCCCTACATACACACACACACACTCAAGTTGTAGCTTTGCTCATGCTCTCTCTGTAAAACAAACAAACCGTATTCCCCACGTCCTCCCAGTTTCTTTTCTCATATATTTTCACTGCACAGCATGGCTGGTTAGCAAAAGTATGTCCTTTCTAAATATTTAGCACCATCTTTTACTGAGTTTCACATTCAGGGTGAGCACCCATGTAAAAGCATGACAGTCGTACAGTGTGAGCATATAAAATGCAATAAGAAAGGAACAAGAAATATTACAAACTGGGTTTTTGCAACGGTGACATCAAATTTAGCGAGCTCTTTGTTTTTTCAGAAAACACTATGTTTATGTGCTTGATTGTACAGTGGGGAAAATAAGTATTTGGTACACTGCCAATTTTGCAGGTTTTCCTACCAACAAAAAATGGAGAGGTCTATAATTATGATAGTAGGTGCACGTCAACTATAAGAGACAGAATCTAAAAACAAAATCCAGAAAATTCATATTGTATGATTTTCGAATAATTAATTTGCATTTTACTGCATAAAATAAGTATTTGATTACCTACCAACCAGCAAGAAATCTGTCTTGGGAGTATAACTTTTTTTGGTATATACTTCCTTCATTCCTTGGAGAAAGAAAAATTATGAGTACGAACGCAAGAACACTGTCCAGACCTGAATTTAATAGAAAATCTTCGGGGGGAGCTAAAAACTCTGTATTAAACTGTATTAAAAATTTATCAGAAACTTATTTTCCCCACTGTACATACCTGTGTCAAATGGACTGAATGAAATACCTAAATATAAGTATCAAGATGTGTAGAAGTGTGAAAGGCAAGCAGTTAAGATCTGGGACTACAGATCAGGAGATCAAGGGTTCAAAATCCACCTCTGCCAAGCTGCTATCTCCATGAGCAAGCCCTTAACCCACAATTGATTGGATTGTAAGACTCTATCAATTGTAAGTCACAATGGATAAACAACTACTAAACAAATAAATGCAGCACATATGTCAGTGTTAGTCTCACTTCTCTTTAATTTTAAATAAAGTTTTTTTTTACTCAAACTCAAAGGCTGTGTCTGTTATTGTATTGTAAAAAGTATGGATTTTGAAGTTCATTCAGACAGTGTTGTTATAACATAATATAGCGTGAGGTTTAAAACACAAAGAGATGCTGAACAGAAATATAGATACCTGTTCTAATATAACTGTAATGGGTAGTGACATAATTGACCCAGCAATTCTGCAAAGCATATTTCTAACCTGAGTGTGACTGTGTTTACCTGGCCTTACCAGTATAGTTATCCCACAGTCCATGGAGTCCTGGATACAAGCCAATTCTCATCAATCATGAGAAAGCCAATGCCACACGTGAGTAGGAGGGTCTGAGGATCATGTTCTGGTTGATTAGGCCTCTATGCCTCGATGTGGCACCAATCAGCCGTCAGCTCCTCTGAGGCCTGAACTTCAGACGTCTCATATTCATCTGCTGATTGGACAGATAAAACTGATGAGAAACTAAAAAAATGATGAAGCTGAATTTTATCATACAGCTACCATAGTTTAGTTAGAACTGTGTTTATTCAGAAATGTTTTTATACTGACTATTTTCTGTTCATCCAAATGTTTCTCTAATGGTACGTTCCAAAGTAATTGATATGTGTGTTGTTGGTTTAGAATTTGTTTTCTAAAGTAAAAGCTAAAAAGCAAAGCATCCTAGAACTGGGCACATATAGAGATACATCACGGACAGAATGCCGGTCCATCACTGAGTTCGCAAAAGCACCAACAGACTTCACGCTAAAAGCCCCCACCCCAAGATTCAAACCCCGATCCTCAAGAGCCACCGTTTCCAGTAGGTGCCTCTTTCTTGTGTGCGACTGGGGCTGGTTTATACAGCATTCCTTATATACTGTATACATTTGTAATGTTTCCTATTAGTTTAGGTACAGCAGAGATCTGAATTGATGAAGGATTGATGAATGGATAGCGAGTTAGTTCAGTTTATGACACTAACAGCCTTTTCATGTGGCTTTTAAAAGAAAGGTGTGTGTAAGAAAAAGAGCAGGGGGTGAGAGAAGGGAAAGAGGAGGTCTGATCTGATCAGAGATTACACCAAACTCATTATAATCCTATAATATTCCCAGCAGTGCTCTGCAATCTAATCTGGATTAGGGTACAAGTGGAAATCTTAAGCGTTGACAAGAAAAGACATCCAGATCCAGACAATAACCTGGCTACACCACAATCACACACACGCACTTTAACAAGGTTTAACTGTCCTGGAAGAGAAGGGCTCTCAGAGTCTGTTTGTATGTGTGTGTGGTGGGGGGTATCAGTGTCTCCCATTGCAAAAGGCTATAATTTGGATAATATTGTTCCCTTATCCTCACTACCTATCGCAGTGCAGTAAGTGTTCCCATTCAACCTGTCTATCAAAGAGCCAGAGGGCAGCTTTCATCTCGGATCAGGTAACTACAAAACGCTTCAGCAGGTAAGATCTCTATGGCAAGGGAACCCCTCCAAATACACCCAACATGCATACACCCACACCTACATGATCAGGGATTTAGGGTCTGTTTGTAGTTTTCTTAGATAAGCTCTATGTGTAATTGTGTCTTACTTTGCAAAACGCAACAGTAGACATTCTACTGAATGGGTGCCAATTACTTGTTGTACTTTCTAAGACTTACATTTTGTTTGCTGTATTTTTTTAACACTGAATCTAACAATAAACATTTAATTAATCCTAAAGAGTATTTAACCTCAAGCAAGTTTATTTAATTTTCTCCTATACTCAGCCCTGTTACTTTTAATATGAGTAACATAATTCAAGTGGGTTGGTTTTCGCTGGGTAATCCAGTGTCCTCCCACAGTCCAAAGACATGCAGTATTTAGGCTATTTTGCCCCTGGGTGTGTGCCCTATGATGGCTTGGGGCCCTGTCCAGGGTTGTTCTTGCCTTGCCATCTATGCCGCTGATTAGAATGACAAAACAATGAAAAAAAAAAGATTTCTGAAGTATTTTATCCATAATATTGAATTGTAAAATGTCATGTAAAATGTAATTCAGTGTTCTAGTAGTTTTAATTTAAAAAAATAATAGTACCGTAAATTCACAATTGCATTGCAAAAAAACTTCCCAAAATAAACCTAGCTCTAATGAATCATCTGTAGAGTGTGCAAACAAATCATTCACTAACACTACAATATGTTCTTTGGAAGCCTGGAATAACATCAGATTTTGCACAGCCTTGTCATGTTTTTTTTTAAGATTTGAGTTTTCATTCAAATTGTTATGCTAATTATGTGATTTGACCCCATTTAAATCACTATGTAGCATCCACGTCACCCTGATCAATGTTAAGTCAGCTATGCAGACACCCTTGCCATGCAGCACTGATTTACTAAGGGAACATTCTGTAAAATGTCATGAATTAATAAATGGTTATTGAAGAATGATTTGTTCATTATGAATTTGATTAATTGGAATGTATGTGTGAAGGAGTATTAGTGTTGCAGTTTGGTGGTTTCCAGTGCTGTGGTACCCCTGCCCTGTACATTTATTTTTTCCCTGCTCCAATGCACCCACAGCGATTCAGAGAGGGCCTGTTAATTACCTGATTAGTTGGATCAGATGTATTTGAACAGTGAAAACACTCAAGGATTAGGATTGCATAGTGTATGTATGTCAGAGAGAAAGCACCCCAGGCACCTGGCTGCCTAATTAAAATAGCTAATTACATACAATTATCACTGGAGCCTCCCTCTCTGTCAGTGCTCTTACACACTTCGGTGTAGTGCGTGTGTTTGTGTGTGTGTGTGTGTGTGTGTGTGTGTGTGTGTGTGTGTGTGTGTGTGGTTGAGGGATGTAGTAAGCCTTTGCAGAGGACACAGCTGGCACAGCCCCCACTGTTGCTAAAGTTTTGTCCTGAAGAGGAACCACCACAAGGGCCACCACAAAAGAAGTCAAACACCTGCAAGAGCTGTAGACCAGGTGCAGGTTTTGGCTTGGCCACACACAGACACATGCACATAGACACGTGTGTGTGCTCATTTGTGTTTGTGTACACAAACACACATAGACTATGTATTATTCTCTTTAGGAGTATTTAATTGAACTGGTGTATTCATGCATATCTGCACCTAGGTATAACTAAACTTTTTATTATCTTAATTATTTATTCCCCATTAAGCATGGCCACACAGTAACAAACATCACACACACACACACACACACACACACACACACACACACACACACACACACACACATACACACACACATCTCACACAGATTTTCTCGGGCTGTGGAAATGAACTGGCCTTTTGCACAGATAAATGTCCACATATGCTCACCTGGCCCTTTGTCCCACACCATCTGAGCATGTAGCATCTGCAGCTGCCTCCAAACTTTGCTATATTCTGTCAGACAAAAATGAGCCGCCTGTCACCTCAGGCTCAACATTAGGGTCTGTTGAGTATCAACAGCTGAGTCAAGAAGAAACAAACATGTGTTAGTGCCCAAGGGCATACATTTCATTTCAATATTGGTGGGGACAACAAACTAAGTAGAAGGCATATGATATATGGACGTAGTTTTCCCTGAGTGCAATAGGCACGATGTGATCTCATCAAACTCACTTTTAGTCTTTTACAAGTCTTCTTCAGGAGACTGTATTAGTCACATGCTAGGAACAATTTTCCTAGAAAGCCAAAATGACATTATTTACCTTTCTTATTCTGGAGT
The DNA here is from genome assembly GCA_034780255.1 of Parotocinclus maculicauda. Taxonomy (NCBI): domain Eukaryota; kingdom Metazoa; phylum Chordata; class Actinopteri; order Siluriformes; family Loricariidae; genus Parotocinclus; species Parotocinclus maculicauda. The sequence continues at coordinate 24,979 of JAUZSU010036290.1, forward strand.
TTCCAGTATGAAGAATGGTGTGGATCTCAATATTTACATTCCTCTAATATGTGTTTGCATTTTATTGTTTTTGTATTGCTTAGTATTTTTATGTTGAAATAAAACACATTGTCACTGGGGAAGATGGAATATGAACCTTCTACCAACAAAATAGTATAGTAACTAAAAATCCAAAGCAAGCAAGAATGTCAGCAAAAGGTCTGCCAAATACCAATGAGAAACCTCAAGACTGCAGGTAAGCTGAAGTTGTTAAAATATGACTGATTGTCATACTTACTGCAACATATATAAAGCATGTGCTATTGGTTTGCTGGTGGTCTTATTAAACTGTTCTCCTCCATGCCTTTTAGGCTTTCATCATATTGGTCAAACTAGTAACATAAAAGTAAAAACGTAATGCACCATTGTAACCTGCAACCAAGGAAACACTCACGCAAGTATGGTGGTAAATGGTAGGCGGGAAAGAGGAGTGAAGTGCAGATGAGAGGAGGATAGGGTAGAGGAGGGGTGAGGAGGAGAACACAGTCACTCCCCTCTGTCTTTACCCTCTCTGTAGCCTTCGTCGACCTAAGCTTAATTGGCCATGTAATGATGTCGACCCATCCTGGTTCCCACATACTCGAAGCTTAGCCTAGTGCTGAAAGGACTGATCGGAAGAAAAGCTTGGATGTACAATAGGCAACCTCCCCTGGCCTGGTCCTGCCCCCAAGTGGAGGTTTTCATCTGATAATTAGATGGAACTCAGTTTTGCAGCAGAGCAGCAGCATGCAGAGAACACAGCAGGAACCATTAACCAACCCCTCCACTCATTATCATATACTAAATTATGTTGTATCATAACTAAACCTTCTTATGTAGCATGTCAGTAATTATTGAATATGAAATATTTAATCATTTAAGATCATAGTAATAAAAATACATTCTAATGGCAATAATACCACTATATTACTAATACTACTAATCCTTCATCTATAAATCGCATTTGGTACCACCACTGCATGAACTAGGGCTTGAATATCAGTGGAGTCAACCAGCCAAATTGAGCGTCACATATCACATGATTGGTGTATGAGGGAGATGAACCCAGACAGAGTATTATCCCCCAGTGCTGCAGCAGTGACCAGTGTCCCTTTTATTGCTGGGCAATAGGCACTGGCAGTTCCTATAACCCTGCCCATAAAAATGTTGGGATAACAACGTGGGGCAAAATTTTATGCAGAAGGGAATTTTATTATTAAACAGAATATATAGAGATTAAATGACCCAAGCATAATATGATGGACATACAATTGTTTTTTCCAAGTTAATAGTTTGTGGAAGGCCTACTTTTCTGCCTAAATGATCTTGAACAAAATTGTGATAACTGCCAATTTTACTGTCTGGAAGTCGAATGTAAAGCACTAGGACTATCATTTCCATTATGGATTCCAGATATGCATCAAATTTCTGTCGGTACTAAAGCCTCTCTTGAAGTAGTGAAACATGTTTGTCTAATGAATTTTAATTTAGCAAAACCTGTGCCAATTCAAAGGTATACTGACCCTGCTACATCTCATTAGCACATCTTTTCACAGATGTTTAATGGTACATTTAATGATATGCTACGGCTCTCTGTAGGCTTTTAACCAAAGCTTAGCTTTGAAGTGAAATGAGCTACCAATTACCTGTGAGTCCCAGCGCTCAACATGAAACCCACTCATCCACTCTGCCTCCGATAGACTGAGGTACTGGATCAGGGTGTGATGCTCAATAAGCAAAATGAGACAGATGTTTCATTAGATCAAATCACATGGGGAGGTCATTATCATTATCACAGCGCTATAAGCAGCTTGTAAAGAGCATTAATGGACCAGTTAGAAGATAGGAGAGCCTGAGTTGCTAACCAACCATGACTAATACTCTAACTCCCTATTCTCTCTCTCTCACTCCCATGCACACACAGACACAGAGCAAAAGAGAGAGAGAGAAAAAGAGAGAAGGAAAGAGAAGAGAAGACAGAGAACAGAAAAAAACAAGACAGACAAGCAAGGAAAAAAACGAAGACAGTAAGGATGAGTAATTGATAAATAGGCTAAAAATAGCTAAACCATTTTTTTGCATCTTCTCCTTGTGGCTGCATACTTTTTATCCTTTTACTCTGGTTAGGTTAAATGGTCTCTTTAAACTGCCCCATTGTGAGTCTGTTTCACAGTGCAGTTGTACTCTTTCTCCTACCATTGGTGTAGCCACCATTGCTGATATTATGTTGATAAAAAATCAGTTAAAGAACAGATATAAGATTTATTTTTAATAGTAAAAAGACGGTAGCCCACCACTGCAGGGATGAGGGTTTGAGTACTGGCGGTATCTTCCGGCCAGGTCGAGCATCATATGCAGACATGATTGGTCTCAGTGGGGGTGTCCCGTCCATGGCCCCGGGCCCCTAGTCATTTAAATAAAATAAATAATTGCCTTTTTTCATTAATTCTTTCTTTCATTCATTCTTTTACCCAACATTATTTCTTTCTTTCCCTGTCTAGTTTCATTATATATTTACATCTCCTAGCTCAATAGAGCATTCTGGTCTCTACTACTAAAGAACCCGGCCGGTAGGTGGAACCAGAGACGCGTTAATCAATAAACAGCGTTCACCTGGAGACGGTTTATCTCTGGGACGCTGGTCATTTTAAGTAAAGACGCTGATCCTCTAATTTGGTAAGTTTCTTTTGAGGGTCTTTTCATTCAGGCTTTTTTTATGTGCTGCGTTTATTTGTGAGTACAGCTGTATGAAAAGGTAAGCCTACAATAAAACAGGGATGCCGTAAGGACCACGTGCTCCACTAAAATTTGCTGTGTCCCACTAAAATCAAGACGGTAAAAGTCTATATAATCCTGGGTTGCAGAGCAGAACTACAGGACACAGACATTACATTTCTTATAATCCCCCAACATCTTTCCAGTAGACTGAGTGGCTAACCCTGTCAGTTTGGGCCAGTTTCTTTCTGGTTTTATATAATATATATCTGCAAATACACTGCTCACAAAACTTAGGAATGAAAACTTTTTGTGGCCAGTATATACAAAAGAAAACCAGCCAATTATAACCTACATAAAAGTACACATTTAAACCACTAAAGCATTTATTAAACTATCAAAGGTATCTGTTATGTAAGCAGTACACAATTAATGCAATTAATATATATTTGTAATTAATTTATTCTTCATTTCTTATTCATGGCAGAGTAATTTAGTGTTAAATCACGCAAACTCTTTAGTGTATAACAGGCATATCTTTTATACACAATTGTGCCCCAACAACCAGTTGACAAGCAGAGGGGTATAGATTAGAATTCACAGTGCCACTGTTAATTCTGTGTGTACCCCAATACACCCCTGAAAAAAACTACTTTATTTAATCAAGGATTGTCCTGTTTTATTTTTTTTAATTTTTTTTTTAAAAGACATTTTTGTGTTGAAGAAAAAAAAAAACGATTAAATAAGTTAGTTGTATTCAAATGTTTACAACAGGAGGGCTCTTTAGTGTCTTCTAAGCTCACTATTCCTTAACACAAAGCCTATCATGGGTGCCTGTTGTGTCCGGAATGAGAATTAAAATGTAATTGTTGTCTTGTAGACACCTGTAATTTTGATCAGCATTGTAAGAAACATCACATTGGTCCTCCTGGCAGTGCAACCAAACAAGAATATATAAATACAAACAACTTATTTCAGCTTTAATAGAATGGAAGGTGTGACAGATATTAGATTAAACGTGTGTATACACGCATATCTTCTCTTTGTTGAAAAAGCTTGTGAATGCTCTAGACTAATACTTAAAACACACATCATATTTCAGCCTTTAGTGATGATCAGAATTGATGTATTGCACATTTTCTTTTGATATTCAGTTTTCTGAAGAGTGCTTATGCAAATCCAAGCTTTCAAATCAAGATGTCTTTCAAGTTGGGCCAGCCCTTGCTTTTGAAAAAGCCATTCTAACACAAATCCATGGCAACCTTTAATATAAAATGTACATCATCGTTCCTTTCTCCCCCTCATTAAAACAGCTGTGGAGAAAAACTCTGTAGCCTCTGGCAAATGGAGCATTTCAAGATGAGTAGCTTAATCGGATTTGTTGAGTCAAGCTTTCCATTAAAGTGACTTAAGACTGAGTGAATCACCCATTGGCACTGAATTAAATAATACGATTATTATTATGAGTGTCTGTCTTCGTGTGTCGTTTGTAAGTTTTAGTCACCACAATGTTCTAACATTAAACGACTGCATTTTCCATGTGCCTATCTGTAGGGGTAAATGCACTAGATTAAGATGAATCTATTATACTCAATACTTTGGATAGGGCATGTATTAGTCATTGTAAAAGTACCTTTAAGTAATACACAAGTAAATGTACTGAAACAATGTATTTAATCATTACTCCAATAACATTCATCCATGTTAATGAACTGGATCTGTCCTGTGGCTTATTTGCTGTATTTAAAAAAACTTACTAAAGAAAAAAGTGCAAATATCGATTTGTTGTTGGGCTTCTCACGTCTGTAGTACAGCCAAACTAAGCAGTCTGCTTCATTAGAAGTGGTTCCAAATATATTTAATTATCAAGTCTCCCAGATTTTTTTATTAATTTTAAAAATTGTGTATTTCTTTTGTCAAATCTCTCATTTAAAATGAGCTGCCCATCATTCCAGTGGGTTTTCCTGGTCAAGAAACACTTCTCGGAATGCTCTCATTTATCTCCATCAACTCTGCCATGTCATGGCTAAGATGTGTTGAGAGGAACCTTAAGTTATTAAGGTATAGTTGTTAAGGTTGCTAAGGTGTTTTGTGCAACAGTTTAATGAACTTAAGGGAAAAGATCGACTTAAAAAACCTGAAGTGAGCATTTTTAAGAAACCTTAAGGAGATAAGTAGGGTATTTTGTGCCTTATTTTAAGGAAGCCTCAACTTGTTTTTTTAAATGAAAATCTTAACTTGAGGTGCTTCATGCAACCAGACCTAGAACCCCACGTCTCTAAATTGGATGGGATGCAAGTATGGAAAGTAGTGGTCGAACAATTGTTTTTTTTTTTATGGCCGGTGTTTAGGGAGCAATTTGACTGATGGCCGATATATAATGCTGATATCACAATATTTTAATTTATTTTATTGCAAACTAATAACAATAAATGAAACACCAAATTGGCTAGCACTGTTGCCACTGCGAAAATTTCTGAAGAAGAGTGGACTGGGTCTTTTCTGGGTCTAGTCTGCATATCCTTCCCATGTCCGCATGAGTTTATTCTGGGCCCTCAAGCTTCCTCACACAGACCAAAGATGCATGTTAGGTTAGCGTTTTTAAAGTATATGCGCTAGGATGGATTGGCACCATGTCTAGGGTTGTTCCTGCCTTGTGCCCTACACTGCTGGCTATGCACTGTCTGTTTATTCTTTATTTTATAAAAGTTACAAAAGTAAATTTTTTTCTTAACAACAAATTAACAAATTTATTACCAGATAACAGTATGATCATCTTTTTGGGGGGAAAAAAGAAATTGTGAAAAAACAGTGGTAGTGCATGTGGTAGCAGCATTTTGTTTTTAATCCCACTTCAGTTAAAAAGTTGAATAGCTGGAAACAAAGTTTTCTTTTCATATATTACCCTATCATCACTAAATGTTCTTTCAGCATCTCTTTGTTTTAGTCCCTCAGTAGTTTCAGTTTATGAGCTGAAAGTTCTAATGTTTTCCACCATTTAAGCATATTTAACACAAACTTAGAATGACATGTCACTTCACAAAAATATGTAAAAAAAAATGTGGCAGTTTTTCCAAATGGTTTATTTAAAATTTTATGGAAGTTTTATAATGCGGGCCAGTGTAGGACATTTAAAAAATATTTTAGGTAATTTACCTCTAGAGGGCTAACGTGCCCTGTGATGGATTGGCACATTGTCCAGGCTTGGTCTCTTGAAATGGAAAATGCAGTGTTAAAGCTAAGTTATGAGATATGAGAATTTTCACCCTAAGCAGGGAAGTGGGGTTGAAATGAGATGGAAATAAAAGTCCAAATCCAAAACCCATGTACTACATCGCTTGTATAGTCTCCAATACTGGAAAGTGCTGTAAAAGTAGACATACCCTAATATTCTTGTACATTACTAGCTCTCAAACAATCTTAGTATATTAAACTATTCTAACACCAAGACCTCAAACCAACATTTCGAATGTTCAACGCCAATCATATGGCAAATTGTGTTTTCATGAACAATTAAGATTCATTTTAAGTCGTTAATAAAAAGGGCTGTTCAGCAGACAAAGAGAGAATAAAAGCCAAATGACTCATAAATAATCTCAGAAAATAACTGCAATTTCAGCCTTCATGGAGATTTCACAGCTGAGTGAAAACACACACACACATGCGTAACATGCAAACATACGCTCCACTACCCTTTTTCAATGGTGGCTGTACTTAAATTATACGGCGCTCTCAACAATGGAGTTTCTGGAAGTTGTGTGCTTTTAATTAGCACCCTTAATTAGCCTAAAAACCACATTAATGTTAATTTGGAAACAAATGGTTAATTATGACTTTCACACCACAAGACGCCCGAAGGAGAATGGTTTCCAACCAGAGGATGTCGGTATAAATTAATAGCGACATGATAACCAACATGTTGAACCAGCATGAACTTCCAGCTTAATGTTTTAGTTTTATCTACTTTTAATCTACACACCATTGTATCAGCTAAAACATACTCGGTTGTGCTTTGTTAGTATAAAATTACTAACTGTGGCTCATTACATCCCTTCCTTCTGCCACTATGGAAAAAGACGACCACATTCACCACAAGACCACTAATTTGTGGCTGTTTGACCACTGTTAGCACACCGTTTATTGTATAAACCATTTTTCTGTTTAATATTTTGACATTGAAAGAATTAATTATAGGTACGCTCCATTACATTCTGTGAAGCAGGACATTAACTGAAATGGACATTGAATGGACTTTATCATTGTCGCATTTAGATACACTGCAGATAACGTTTTAATTGAAAAAAAAAAAAAAAATTAATTTATTACACATCAGGAAAACATTAACTGTACATTCTCATAGGTATAAATTTGTAATACTTACCGATAACAAAAATGAAAGGAATTTTTTGTTTTTGGCCTTCAAGGTTGTGATTCTCTTTTCTGTCAGCAGGTTCCCCAAGGGTTTGTTCATACTAGTTTTCTTTCATTCCCCCTAGAATTAGTTGTACATAAGACATATTTTATTTTCTTAATAGTAAATCTCTCTCTCTCTCTTTATATCTCATTAAACTGTTGCACAAAACACATTAGCAAACAAATTAAGTAAAATAACTTAAGGTAGAGTTGATGGAGATAAATGAGGGAAGAGCGGAGAAGAGAAGAGTTTCTTGACCATAAAATAAATAGGATAGGTCAAGGATTCTAAACCCTTAGTGTTGTTTACCTTTCCAGGCCTGCAAATTAGTATTTGTATATGAAAGTAATATATTACACATTTCAGTGCATAAATTTTACATAATGTCAAAATGAAACAAATGCCCTGTGCAAATGTCTGGACACCTTTCTTAACAATTCACTAGTGTTTGTGTGCAATCTCTGAACCTAACTGACGTCTTAGTGGTAGAACTGTCAGAAACATTTAGGGTAATGGAGGCACGGTGTGGGTGTGTGCTAGTTTGCAAAAAAAAAGGCATTACTTAAAACAGTTTGATATTTTTCACTGAATTCTGTCTAACGTCAGACAAGTTTTATCTGTAAAATTGATAAATGCAGTATAAATGTAGCGCGTTATCCTAGTTAAAGCCTGGTGTAGTGAACTGTTTTAATTACAATTTTGATATTTCATCGCCACCGAGTGGCCATTGTGTGTTACTGCACCAAACACTGAAGGGTACTTCTCAATTTAGTGTGGCGGCATTGACATTAAAATTCTCACAAGCAGTTCATCTGCAGATTCACAGAAATCCCTTCTGGGTCGATAGTAGGTCATTAACCAAAATATTGAACGAGTAACATTGGATTATCAGAATCTGACGTTAATGAAAAGATCAATCCAAATTGAGCTGTACCAACAATGTTGTTGTTTCTGCAAAGTACTTAAACCTCCACACTACATACCCTTACGTGTTACTGACAGTTATACAGAGATCTAGTAAGCAGTTTGGCCTATGGTAATTTATTTCCAGTTATTGTACGGTAGGGTGGCACCTTTGTACAGTGGTTAGGGCTGTCAACTTACAGCTCCAGAGCCAGGTTTGAATCCTGGCATTTGTATGTTCTCCCTATGTCTGCATGAGATTTCAAAGACAAGTGTTAGGCCAGTTGGCACCTCTAAAGTGTGTGTGTGTGTGTGTGTGACAACATTGACCAACCAAACATTACTTCGATAGTTTCTTTATTTGGTCGCTATTGGCATCAGTGACCACCTCAGCGACGCACACAAGGTTATATCAGAACTAGTTATATACACACAAGTCAGTGCCGTTTTAGAGTAATCAATTACTCTACGCATGTCCTGAGACCGGAGTACCTGGAGTAAACCTACGCTGGGAGGACATGCAGACTCCACACAAAAAGAATCCAGGCTCCACACTGGGATTGAACCCAGGACCTTCTTGCATACTTCAGGAGAGTAAGCAGTGGCTGTAAAAATCACAGCAGATGACGCATGTTTGTATATCTCATGTTTCCTGACTTGAATGAATTCTTTGGTGAATTTATTACTGCTGCAGTAGTAATGTCTAGCAGTGTTCTGACAGTCATTAATATTAGCACATGGCAGGTTTGTGAGTGTTTGTCATGTGACATACAGTAGGTACGGAAAGTATTCAGACCCCTTTAAATGTTTCACTCTTTGTTTCATTGCAGCCATTCGCTAAAATTTAAGTTTATTTTATTTCTCATTAATGTACACTCAGCATCCCATCTTGACAGAAAAAAACAGATGTAGATATTTTTTGTAAATTTATTAAAAAAGAAAAACTGAAATATCACATGATCATAAGTATTCAGACTCTTTGCTGTGACATTCGTATTTAACTCACAAGCTGTCCATTTCTTCTTATCCTTCTTGAGATGGTTTTA
>JAUZSU010036291.1:0-21814 GCA_034780255.1 Parotocinclus maculicauda
CCCTCCCCCCTCCCAAACCCTGGGTGTGTTGATAGATCATAACTCAAAAACAGTACATTCTGAAAGAAGTATCAAGGTTTAGTACCTCATAGCAAACTTTTTATCCAACTAAAGTGAACAACTTAAAACGAGTGTAAATATCAAAAGCCAGATAATGTTGCTATTTAGGCAAAATTTAACTCCCCATGTTAGCTTGAGTTTACTCGGGGTACTCAGTTTTCCTTCCATTTACTTGCGTATAGTATTAGTTGCATATTACCATTTTGAGCAAGAGCTGTAGTTTTATAGCCAAACCACCTCCAACAACGTGGACTGAGAGGCTGGTGGTGTCTGTATTTTGATTCAGGGCGTAATTCGTTCACTCATTTTTAAATTCAGTTGTGCGATTTTAGGTAGAATGCTTCCTCGATTTTGGCACTAGCATGCTGCATGCACTCTGCACATGTGCAGTAGTCTGGCTGCGCATGTGTCGCTACATGATGCACAAAATATGTGCACTCTTAAGGCGTGTGTTTGACTGTTTACTGCATTAACGTCATGTGAGGTTGCACATCGTCAAAAAACTATTAAGATATTATCATTGACGATACATATGCAATGCAATGGTTTTGGTTTTACATACACCTATCTTACTGCCAGTTAAATACTATTGGCAACTCTAAAGGCTACCCTACTATATACTACCAGTTTACTGAGAGGAGGTCTACCCAACCAGGCAAAGAACTGTCACATGCAGCTATACAGCTGACTTATTTACCAACTATGCTGAAAGAACGTATAACAGAACTGGGTAGGTTGGGAAAGGAACAGGAAGCATTAAGTAGCAAAATTAGATAAAATTGAAGATCTAGAGTGAAACATAACATCAATTGTAGCAATGTGCAAAAGTCTTAGGCCACCATTAGTTTACATAAAACATTGTTGTAGCACAGATTATAACCTTATGTAGGTACATTATAGTCTTAAACTGAAAAAAATCAGGAAAAAAATCAGGCAGCTTCACCAGGATGTCAAGTCACTGACGTTCACTGTCTAAAGAAGCTTGATCATGAATGGCCTTTTTGGAATGGTAGAAGATGTAAACTCAGTTCAAGAAAGAAGTTTCTAAAAGAGCAGATCGTGGAGAAAAGGTTCAGATATGCTAAAACTCGGATCGGAAAGATTGGAATGAAGATCAGTGGAACAGAAAATTATCGAGTAAAGATTCAAGTTCGAAATCATCAACAGTATGTCATATGCTCATTATACCATTGCTAAAACAACAAATCTACCAGTGGCCTAAGATTTATGCACAATACTCTATATTAATGCAGCTCACCAAAATTGAAGTGGCAACCAGAAAATACCCTGATTGTAAAAAAAAGCTAAGCACGTTCCACTTGACTGCAACCCATTCGTAATGGAAGGTACAGAACAGATATCATGAATGTTGGTTAATAAACAACTCGGGTAACCTGCTAAACATAAAAATGCTCTTTTTCTTTGTTTAAGGCTTACTCTGAATGCACCAAAGGATTTCTTGACCCAGGTTTGAAGCCATGGCTTAATTCTCATTTGTTCCCTTCAAAACCGATACTTGAATCATTTCTATGGTTGGAGGCAACTAAAGACTAAAACTAAATCAGAAGAATGTACGCTTGCGCTTCATGTTTTGATTTTGTGTCTGATATATAGTTTACCTATCCACAAAAATATTACATTGCATATGATAAATGCCCAATGGAGTCATAACCAATTTGATTCTGTAGCAAACTATTGTTTTCCAGTAACAGCTGATAAAGTCAGTCCTTGTAAATAAATTAGTCTTTCAGTAATTAATGTCGTTACACTTGTTGATCCTGGATTTAGCTTTCTTAGCACATGAAGTACAAAGGTTGTTTTCTCAGGACTGTTTATTCTTATTTCTTGTATTTTATGCAACCACATTTTAATATCTCGCCCAATAGTTTTTAGACTGTGTGATTATTTTTTCTCACGTTGAAATCTACACCGTCTTGCCTCTGTCAAAACGTGCTGGGGATTGTGTTTGAACAGAAAACAAAACTTTCAACCACCCTGTTGATGATGGACAGCTAGGAACATCCTATTATTTGAAAAATCCATAAATATTCCAGACTTTCCACAGTTTGTTTTGGGTGACATCTCTGAAGCACTTCTGATCGAGTATAATCCGGGCTTCCCAGTACTTCTCGAATTTTCTCCCAGCGCACAAATCGTGCTTTTTTTTTAAAGGGATTCTGCTTGCGGAAATAATCCACAGTTCCAAATGCAGGGTGTTTATTTTGTAATAATACTTTGATTGAGTCGTTATCGTCCACGTAGAGGTGAGGGAGTAATCAGAGATCATGGTATTGACACCAGTTCTTTCAGCAATGGTGTGCACAAATGCATTAAATCAACAAGCTGAGCACTTTGTTTGTTTTCACAGTGTATCTCACCCTCATTCTGTATTGGATGATTGGACTTAGATTTCCTGTCATGTAATGGAAGCCTCACTGGAACGCATAAGCGGTGCATGAACACACACTGACAATGTTAGTGCATAGGAATTGAATTCCACCGCAGACAGACATATATACTGCTCACAAAAATTAGGGGATACTTTAAAATTAAATATTTCATAATGAAATATCCTCAAATTTTTGTGAGCAGTGAAGAAAGAGATATGGGACTAAATAACAGATTTAAAAGTGCAGCTCAGGATATGGATTTAAGAGGTCATAAATGAGTTTAATATTTTCATTCTGCCTAAAAATGTCTCGTGTATAAGAATGCATTTCAGCAAAAGATAGTTAAACATACTATATAAATTTTAAATCCCTCAATTAATACTGTATGTCAATTGTGACAAAGCTGTGAGTATATTCTGGACGTAGACATCTCTATCTCTCTATATCCAGAGGAACTCTAAATCTTATGGTGAGTCTCTGGAGAGGCAGAACACAGACATAGATGAACAGTAGGCACTAGAACAGTGGTTTCCAGTATTTTCCTTGGATCTCCACCGCCACCAGCCCCCTTATTGTTTTAGCAATGGTATAATGACCCTCCCTCACAGCAGTCATGTTTGCATGTGACCAGGTGGCATTTCTGGGGCATAAACCTTGTTGGTACCTGTTGTGGTGGGCTTGCGTATTACACTTAGCACTATATGACATAAGTATGTATTAATAAATGTGCTATGTAGACCGGAATTTAAAAATAATGTATTTAAATACCAAAGCATGTACTGTGTGGACAGGGTGCATTACTCATTCATAAATCTACTGCTTTTATGAGTACTGTATTTATCCATCCATCCATTATCTTTTGCATGGGTCACGTGCCAGCCGGTTTCCACCCGGCAACTCTTGGCATAAGGGCAGGAACAGTGTTAGACGGGGCACCAATTCATTATAGGGCGCACACACACAGTCACACACTAAGAGACACTTTATAGACACTAATTAATTGAACAAGCATGTCTTTGGATTGTGGGAGGAAACCGGAGTACCCAGAGTAAACCCACGCAGACACGGGAAGGACATGCAGACTCCACACAGAAAGGTCCCTCCAATCTGGGATTCAACCCAGGACCTTCTTGCTGTGAGGCAGCAGTGCTACCCATCGAGCCACCGTGCTGCCTGCTGTATTTATGAATTACATAAGTGCTATGTAGTTATTGGGTATGACTAATAATGGTATTATTCAAATAAGTTTGATCAAGTCTATTAAATGTAAAAGTAAAATAAAATGGAAAATGAGTTGTGTGCTCATACATATCCTTTTATATATACTACTGTAATAAAAAGCACTGTCAGTTGTAATGTGATTTTCTTGCATAGGTTTTTCACCTTTGAGCCGACACGTGTGTGTGTGTGTGTGTGTGTGTGTGTGTTAGTCTTAGTCTTAGTGTGAGTTCTGTGGAGGGTTGGTGGAGTGGGGGTGTAGCAGGGTTAATTACACTCTGACCTAGCAAATGGATTTTCCTACCCAAGCCCCTCCACCTTGAGCTCTGGCTAGTTATCTTGATTGAGCAATTAATCCTCTCTCACACCAAGTATTCGCTTGCTTTCTTCTCATTTCTCTCTCTCTTTGTCCTGTGCCGCGTATGGACTCACGGTTGACGGACTGTGCGAGTCTGCAGGAATGTAGGTGGGCTTCTTGGTGTGTGTTCTTGTCTGTGTATGTACTTCAGACTCCTCCAATCATTCTGTGCCACACTTCCTTAAATACTCGTATAATTCCAGCTGCACTGAGCTCCAGCATGTGTGTGTGGCTGGGTGTCAGGAACGATAAGAAGCCTAGAAGTTAAACAGCGAGAGCTGCCCGAGTCTGCACAGGAAACCAAAACCAATCAAGCGCCTGTCCATCATCATTGGCGGCTCCGCCCACTGCCCCCCAGCCTGCCAACTCGGCAAAACAATGGACTGAGGGGAAACACAGCAGCAGCCTGGCAATCTCAGCCATCAGAGACACTGCAGATAACATACACAGGCGCAGACATACACAGCCCCAAATGTATCAACCATGCAACTTTAAAAAACTAATTCTTGAAGTCTTTGATTTAACTTAACTGCTATGTAAGCTTAGATCTCTCTAGAGTTCCTCCTCATATTTTAGAGGGATTTTTGTCACCAGGGGTGTTTGCAGGGATTGTAGGACTCTATATTATGCTGGACCCACAAATCAATAATAATAATAATTGTAATACATTTTTAGGGCCCTTGTCAGTCCCAGCCAGTTACGATCCTAATCCTAACAAACACCCAATATCCAGACAGATTACCACTTTCACCTTAGGTTTACTGAGAAGATTAAGTGTAAAACGTCAATTAACAAAAAACTACAACAACTATATAAATTATTTGACATTTCAATATGGCTACCTATATAATATATAATAGAAAAATAATTCAAAATATAATTACTAGGGTTGTTGTGAATATTTGTAGAGCTGAGGACCAAGACTTTTAGTAGTCAAGTCAGATCCAAGACCAGGGAGTGACCGGTACTAATACGACTGAGACTAGATAAAGATTTTATTTTTTATCATATAAGAATAAAAAGAATAGAATAATAATAAAAAGAAGAAAATGGGAAAAAAATAGTTTGTAATTCACTACACTCATTATACATTATATGATATAGCATATTTAAAAACATAAATAAATAACATGGCTCGGTGGGTTGCACTGCTGCCTCACCAGTGCTAAGGTGGAGCGGCCTGGGTACTTTCTGTGTGGAGTCTGCATGTCCTCCCTGTGTCTTTGTGGTTTTACTCTGGTTTCCTCCCACAGTCCAAAGACATATGTGTTAGGTTAATTGGTGTCTGGAAAGTTGCCTTTAGTGTGTGTGACTGTGTGGGCCCTAAGATGGATTTGTGCCCTGTCTAGGGTTGTTCCTGCCCTTGCACCCAGAGTTGCTGGGTGGGCACTGGCTATCCCGTGACCCCATGTGGATTAAGCGGAAGATAATGGATGGATGGAATAACTAATATTATACTTCATAATAGACTTTATAAAATCTAACATTAAAATATATAGAACCTAAACTTATTATTCATTATCTTTATATTACAGTCTGTGGCAAACAAAGGCAAAAAAGGTGATGTTGAATATTCTGTTTCCCCTCTTCTCTCAAACTCAATCAGATGTCACCACATAAAGTCAATTTAAAATAGCAAAAACAACCAATTTATCCATTTGTATTATTAAATGTCAAATCATGATAATAATAATTCCAAATTTTGCAGACATAGTAAAGTGAGTGGATGAAAATGCTCACTTGCAATATTAACAACAGATTATTCCAAATAAAACATGTTCATTGATTGAATACTGAATGAGAACTTGTTTTTTCCTGTTAGCCAGTCTAAGTGCATTTTATTTTGGCATGTAGAGAAAGGATTGATTTATTTCGTTTAAATTAATTGCTGGTATTTAATAACAACAGAAAAAAAATATGTTTATAATTAGCGTTGCCTCCAGCAGACGCATTAGACTCATTACACTAATCTTGATAACAATTTACAAGTCTACCTTAACCCGAGACCGAGATGGGACCAGAGTACTCCAAAAATGTCATCCCCCCCCATATTATACAAAAAACTGGAATGGCATTTTTTATATATATGACACAATTACTTAAAATAGAAAAAACCTTTCCTGTCACCATAACTGAATTTAACCCCCCATATGATATTGTCTTGGTACCAATTTTCTTTGAGCTCTCATATTTAAAGCCAGAGAGCCAGTATTCATGTTTTTAGACAGCATTTAGCTTTCCTTACTAAAGTACTGGATGAAAAGATCTAGTATGTTTAATTAACACCTTTAGGACTAATAAACTGTGCATTTATTAAAACCATCTTTTACTGTAACTCATCCATATTTGAAGACCACTGTTTTAATTAGGTTCATAACACAACAGGATGCAGGCGGATTGGAAATAATAGTGATTTTCTAATATATATATATATATATATATAATTTGGCATTTTGTGTAGACAATTGCAGGACTTTTATTTTGGTATGCTCTTCAAAGAACCACTAATAAACTATTCTGCTGCACTGACAAGGTCAACAGATGACACAAGGCTGCTAAAACATGTTGCTATTTTGTAATTAAGATTATATTTGTGCTAAAAAAAGTAATAATTTATTGCAGATCCAAAAATGAGTTTAATAAGTATAGGAATATGTAATGTATTTTAATGGTCTGTATATTCATGTGAGCAACACATCTATTTATAAAGTCAAAACAAGTTGGACAGAGTGGTCTTGCGTTTAAAAGTGTTGTGTAAAAGCTGGGGGTGTGAAGGCGTTATGTGGAAGAATGAGTTATTGTGTACCTTTAAATACCTAACTCATTACATCCACTACATGAGCGTGGCATTACGTCAGATAGCCACAGTTGTGGCTCTATAGGGTTAGCAGGTTGCATCTGTGTATGTGTTGTAATGGAAAGGCAGAAATTACTTTCTTTACCAGCCTTTTCTTCCCCTGTATGGGCACGACAGGACCCGAGATCCTCCATGTTGATAAGATAAGAATGTTGCAGTCACTGGCTTGCACAGATTGCTGCTGCGGCAGAAGAGGAAATGCCTATCTGATGGAATTTTCACTTCACATTTTGAATAGAGAAAAAGGGGCAGGAGAGGTGAAGAAGGGTACCACTTCTAACTGCATTGTAAACTCACTGTATAAGCCTGGTTTATAAAAGCCTGCTTTATGCTTCGTGAGAAGTGTTAACAGAGAGTGTTCTGGAAAGTTCGATTGGGTTATCAGAATAGAGCCGGTTAGTTAGTAGTAGTAGTAGTCACATGTTTTGTTGTCTTACACAAAGAAGAGTTTTCAGTGAGGTAGCGATACATCTACTTAGTATATAAACCCCATGGGCCTCATTCATGAAACATTTGCTAAAAGATGAGCAAACTGTGAGTAAATTATGTATAAAATGGACCTTCTTGAAAACTTACAGATTTATTAGATAGATATATTACTTTATTAATCCCAGCGTAAATTCAAGAATTATTCGAATGTGAGTAAGATGATGAATACCAGTTGAGCATTGGGTGCTCGTTCGTTTATAAGTAGCATACATTACCATAATATATACCCACTAATAACAAATAACACCAAAATTCCCACTGTGCACAGGCAAAGACCAGGAGTGACGATACCAAGATGTGACTGAGACCAGATTTTTTTTCATCATACAAGAATAAACAATAAAATTTTGAAAAGAAATATTCTACATTATGTAATTGTAATTATTAACAAATAATGCATTTTGTTGTCATGTACCTGTACTGTGCAATGACAATAAAGTTGAATCCATCTATTTATAATAATATATTTAATTCTAGATTTTATAAAATCTAACATTCAATTAGATATAACCTAAAATTATTATTAATGATTATTATTATATAGTCTTAGGTAAGCATGGTGATGATTCTGTTTCTCTTCATCTCACTACGTAAATTCAACTGAATAAAGCAACAACGATTCTATCCATTTTATTAAATGTCAAAACATGATAATAATAATTCCAGATTTTAAAAATCCACACCCGCTAATAATAAATAACACCAAAATGTTTCAGAACAGCTTTATCATAAATTGACTGAATGGTAGTTCTTTTTATTTATGTATAAGCAAATGCATAATAAGGTCATGCCTTGAAGCAGTGGTGTAAGCACCAAAAATGTGGGAAAGACTTATTCATGAATGTGGCCATTTACAAAAAAAAGTGTATTTAACAACTGTGCCTTAAAAACAGTTAAAATACTTAAAAGTCTTAAAAAGGCTAAATGACCTTACTATGTCCTACGACCACCATTTAACTGTTAATTTAACTTATATTGGTTTTCGTAGGTGAAAAAGTATGTTTTACCAAACATATTGGAGAAATTCTTCTGTCAAACCTGTTTGCAATATTACTTTAATTAATACTTATGCTATTTTTTTTCTAAACATTGTTGTGAACATCTTTAAATTGTTCTTCTACTGACATCAAAACTGCCAGGAAGTATGGAATTTCAGTTTATGCTTCTGTAAATGCTAAAAAAGAAATACTAAAATAATAATAATGTAGATAGGTTAAAGTTAGGACCTGTTGTTAAAGTGTAGGGAGTAAAAAATACAGATTTTTCTTTTGAAATGTACTAAGTAGCCTAGCGGTTAAGGAGCTGGACTCTGGACCTGATGGTTCTGAGTTCAAATCAAGCAAGGCCATTAACCCACCATTGCTTGAATTGTAAGACTGTGAGCCATCTGCTAAATGCCGTAAATGTAAATGTAAGCAAAAGTAAAAAGTATTAAGTTACATAAATAATCAGTCCTTACACTGAGATATCCATGGTCTTATTATTAATGTGTGTGTAAACAGAGTGTAAGTGTTGGAGTGTCATTTCATTGTTTTACCTATTGTTTATTTTGCAACACTGATTAAAACAGAGCCAGATAGAGCAAAAGTGAGGAGGAAAGTAGTGTATATTAATGACCAGAGATGGGAAAGGGAGCTAACAGTCAGTTCTCCCTGTTTTCCCTCCAACTTCCTGTCTTTCAGGCTGTTACTTTTTTCCTTACCCTTGTTTTTAAATATCCTGTACAGTAGCTTTAGTCAGTTCAGAAAAAGGCAACGGTGTTACCTTCCAACAATACTGCAATACTATAGTGTAGACATTATGAGTATTTTATATGCTCCCTTTTCTCTGTGTGGTCATGAAAGCCAGAGTATCGCATATTCATGAGAATCGCATGAGCCACAGGAGAGTACTTATTCAGAGCAAGAATGTGACTCTGGCCTGAACCTAGGAAGCACTGAAGTCTCCTAACAGCGTACAGCATACAGGAATTATTTTGGGGAAGACTGTGCATTCAAGTTAGGTAGTATAAACAACTTTAGCACGGGGTGATTTGGTCAGCATCTTGCTAATCCATTCTGTTCATGTACTATTAATATCTGGCTTATCCTCATCCACTTTCCAGCCATAGGAAAAGCTGCCAAATCCCCCAGCTATGCTTTTAACTTTCAAAGAGAAGCAGAGTCCAATGGTCACTACATTTGGTCTTGACTATTGTTTTGATCTTGTTATTCAACTATTTAGTTGAGTTTGTAGACCCTTCTGTTTTAAACATTCCAAACTTTCACAATAATTCTGAATCTTTGACTTTATATTGGTCTCAGGCCACCATTAGGGTTCTTGATTTAGTAATGGTATCATGATTATGTTTAACATATTCACAATGATTGGACCCAGAAATATCAAACTCATAGAATAGTCACTCCACAATACTAATTTTCACTGATATTTAGTTTGTTTGTTTGGCTTATTTACCGTCGCTATTGCATCAGTGACCATTTTAGCTTGCACACACACAATGTTATAGCTATACATCTCAAGGTTATCTCTAGTCACATGTATACATTCGAGTCAGTGCCAATTTAGTAATCAATGAACGTAACACGCATGTCTTTGGACTGTGGAAAGAAACCGGAGTACCCAGAGTAAACCCACACAGACACGGGGAGGACATGCAGACTCCACAAAGGACCCAAGTCGCTCCACCCTGGGACTGAACCCCTTCTTGCTGAGAGGTTTAGTGGGTAGCACCGTGCCACCCTCCACTGATCTTCAATCCAAGATTTGTAAGCTTTAGTCTTTTCACTCAGCTCTCCTTCAGAAAAAGTACTTTTGCAGCTGCTACTATCAGAAAAATACCAAGCTTATTTGAACTGTTAAAAGGTCAAGCTGGAATTTTGATAAAGCTGCCAAGTGCTGCTATTGCTCAAGGGGAAGGTGAGTTCACACTACATACTTGCCACTGTAGCCTATATTTTTAAATACTACATACACATTTCTGCATTTTCTTTTTGTATTCTAATCAAACGACTGAGAAATAATTATATATGATCATAAAACAATGCTAAAACAAAGGCATATCTACGCTAACGGTGACCTAAGACTTAGTATTGTATGTGAGCAACAAACGTCATTTATGAGAAATTGTACATGAGTTTCAAGTACATTGTTGCTGATTCCGATTGGCAGCAAGCATCTCAAATCGATAATCAATCAGCAAACTGATATTCTTTATTTAAGAGTGCATCACTTCCAAGGGCATGGGATAATTTGAAGATATCACTAAATATTAAGGCCAGCATGGTTTGCAATGGTTATCTCTGACACACAGCTCCAGGGACCCAGGTTCAATTTCTGGCCTAGCTAGCACCTGTAAAGAGTTTGCATGTTCTCCCTGTGTCAGTATGTGTTTTAGCATTATAACATGCATGTTTTCCATAAATATATATACATGTCACCAAAATAAATCCCAACATACTTATTTTCAATTGTCTATTTAAGATGGATAAAATCTTGCTTCACTGTAGATCCATGTGCAGTGCATGGATTCCCTCCTTATCATCCCCCAATGCAATGAGAAACTGTCAATTTATGTAACACAAATATTTATTGTGTTTCTTTATTTCTAAATTGTGATCCTGAAAGGTCTATTAAACACAAAGTTCTATATGTGAACCCATGTGGCAACAGCTTGAGTATATGACAATGCCGTAAATGTAAATGTAAATGATTATGAGCAGGTTTTACCACTGAGGTAAATGACATCACTGGATCTGTGCCAGAACTATGCATGGATAGCAGGACAGTTGTGGATTGGTTTTTATTTGAGAGTTAGTTTATATTTGTGGCAAAATGCTAACACACTGCCAACAGGAGGAACAAATGGAGTAAGTAGTTCTGCGACATGGTGGCTTGCTGGGGACAGCTAACGCTTTACAGCAAGAACGTCATGGATCTGATCCCAGGTGGACTGGGTCCTTTTTGTGTAAAGATTGCATGTCCATGTGGGTTTACTCTGTCTTCCAGTTTCCTCACACAGTCCACCAACTCTCTTGTGACCCTGTAAATTATTAAGAATATAAGAAAATGAATGAATGAAGAAGTAATGTGTCTTTGAAATGCATTCACCATGGAAAAAAAGAGAGAGAAAAAAGGGAGTGTCTCTGAGAGAGGGTTAAGGAGGGTTTGAGTAAATTAATGTGCTGACCTGAACTATACAGTGGACTAATTGTAAAAAAAAATAAAATCAAGCTGTTGTGCTCAATATTGATATTAAAAAATTTTTATATTGGAAACACTCTAGTATGTTGGTTATTAAGTCAATAACTGCTATGCTACTCTTCCATTGTAGCCAATAATTTCTTGTGCACTTTAAGCGACTCATGCAGTACCTGTACACGACTTGCAAACCATTTTAGGTTTTGGCCCAATTTATTGGCTTGAGACAATCTTCCTGCATAAACCCAAATTGAGGACGATGAGTTACTGTGGCCACATAAATAAAAATGAACCACTATGTTGTAGGTGATTAATTCTTAAAGTCTGTGAATACACTGTGGCCTTTCTTGAGCCTTGGCTCTATGATTTGCCACTAATTCACAGCAGGAGGTGAAGCCAAAGCTTACTGAGATTTGGCAGTGCACAGTAATTGTAAATTAAATGAAAAAGTGTCCAGGATGGGTATGTTTACTATTTTCTTTTAAGATTAGGTGCAAATAGTTATGTGAGAGCACAGACTTTTCAAATAAGAATTAGGACCAAACTGTTGTTCTACAGGTTTGTAAAAAAAATATTTGTGGTCTGAAATATAGTAGGATCGTATTACCTTTATTACTTTACATTTCATATTTGTGTTAATAGTTCATTTGAAAATAATTTTGAAAATAGTAATTAGCATCTATAAGTTGTGTAGCCTAATAGTAAAAACATGAGTCATCTAATTTTATTTTAATAAATACACAATGTATGCACTTCTAACATTACTTTCTAACTTACTAATGAACCACTATGGAAGTCAGTCAAGTCAGGAAGAAGGACGGTCAGTTCAATGTTTCCTTCTGCTTTTTCTATTGAGGGTCGCAGTGGCAACAGGATGAGCCCAAACCCATGACCACAGATTCCAGATCCCTCTGGGCCATTTGGTTGTTGCCAAACTGATTTCAAACTGAAATCAAGCTTGGACAGTATGGAAAATGCATAGTTAAAAAAGCAGTGTCTCAAATTTCCTTTGACTCTTATTTAATTGCAGACAAGTTGAACCAAAGTGCAATGCATAATGTTTTGTCTGATCTAATAAACAGGTAATAAACACCTCACAATTTTCTTAAATAAGCCCAAATTTATGCTGTGTCATCTTTGACTTTGGACATTCAGATCTCTTGCCTTATTGCAACCACATGTGCATTCGATTCATATTTGGGATTGTGTATTGCTTATGTTTCTCGTTATTTAAGTGCTCGGACACAGTTGTTTGTGTTCACAGATGAACAGTTAGGTAGGAAAGTGAGATCCTAAAACCAAAACAGCTTCACTGAACTAAAAACAGCGAACACATAATCGGACGGACCCTAAACAGAGCGCTTCTTAAGGCGAGATGGGCTGTTTATTGTTCTTGGCAGTAGTAGCTGTTAGCCAGTGCAGTGTCAAGGACCGCTCCAGTCGTTGTAAATGGGCCATGTCAAAGGTCAAAGCGCTTTAAGTGTTGCAATTGTTGTGTATTAGCAGAGCTGGAAATGTTTGTATCTCATGTTTGTATTAGAGTTGTAGTTGAACTAAAAATAAGGTAAATAGGTTCTGAAATATGATTATACAACCGCAAATTAGAAATAATATGGACAGTATGGAAAATGCAAGTACAGAAAAATGCAGTGCTACTTACACATAGTCTGTTTTTTATATCATTGCAGACAGTATGAACTACGTATGAAGTATGTTTTGTCTGGTCAACCTCATTTTTTCAATAAACTTCCATTGCTGCATTTCAGGCCTGCAACACATTCCAAAAAAGTTGGGACATGGGCTAGTAATGAGGTAAAAATGCGATTTCAAAAACACGCTTTCATGCCCTCAATAAGCTAATTTTAAAAAAATTGAATATCTACCGTAATCTGATCAACTAGTTGATCTGCACTTGGATAATCTAAAAATGAAAGATCTCAATTCAAGGGTTGCCAAATCCCATGAGAGAAATAAGCAAGCAGGTCTATGGAATGAATGTTGTGGGTTAAATTATAGTGCCAGTGTGACTGACTTTTTTCAGAGGAAGGTATCTAAAACAGTCTTGCTTGAAGTTGTTCGATGATGCAATGTGCTAATTTGCATATTTGTGACATCATCACTTCATGTTTGTAAACTGCCTAGTGTCAGATAGTACCAGTCCTTTACATCTTGCTGCTTTTTTGTTATTTGGTGTACAGGATAAACCATGTGTAACTACATGCATACAGTATCTCACAAAAGTGAGTACACCCCTCACCCCTTTTGTAACTATTTAATTACATATTTTCTTGGGACAACGCTGAAGATATGACACGTTGATATGATATAAAGTAGTCAGTCTACAGCTTGTATAACAGTGTAAATTTACTGTGCCCTCAAAATAACTCAACACACAGCCATTAATGTCTAAACCACTGGCAACAACAGTGAGTACATCCCAAGTGAAAATGGTCAAATTGTGCCCAGAGTGTAGTGGAGTTCACTAGAGCTTCACAGGTTGACAGTGGAATTCTCTTTCACTCCTCCATAACAACATCACAGAGCTGGTGGATTTTAAAGATCTTGTGCGCTTCAACTTTTTGTTTGACAATGCCCCACAGATGCTCAATTGGGTTTAGGTCTGGAGACATGCTTGAACTTTACCTTTGGTTTATTTAGCAAGGTAGTGGTCATCTTGGAGGTGTGTTTGGGGTTGTTATCATGTTGGAATACTGCCCTGTGGCCCAGTTTCTAAAGGGAAGGCATCACATGTTGGCATTAATGGTTCCCATAATGAACTGTAGCTCCCCACATCTGACAGCACTCATGCAACCCCAAACCATGACATTCCCACCACCATGCTTGACTGTAGGCAAGACACAGTTGTCTTTGTACTTCTCACCTGGTTGCTACGACACATGTTGAGTGATAACACAATTTAACACACCTGCTCCCAAGTCACACCTGAGACCTTATAATAGTTTTGGATTTTTCATTATAGTTTAGTTTTATTTCGTTTTTAGGTTGGGTTTGCTAGTTTTTATTAGTTATTATTTTTTTAATGCTTAGTTTTAGTTTAGTTTTCGTTAGTTTTAGTTTTTTCATACATTTGGTTATTTTTCAGGTGCAGGACCCAAAAAGGTCAGAGTAGGTATTGTGTAATAAAAACTCAACAAAAGATACCATTTAAAACATTTATTCAGTGACTGTTAAACAACTAACTGTCCACAAAATCTGTAACAGTCCACAAGATAGCAGCCTTAAGTGCAAAATGTGTGTAATACTGCTGCGGAAAATATTCAATATCAACTAAGGACATACATGGAAATAATATATATAATATAATATAATAAATATATAGTATAGTATAATATAATATAATAAATATATAGTATTAACTAACCAGCAGCTTGGTCGACGGTGAAAGCACTGCATTATGGCTGTTTGCTTCCCGGTGCTACCTAGCCGGGATGTAGCTTCTCTTTCGGGGGAGCTACTCAGAGAGGCTAGCTTGTCAAGGTACTCGCAATTAGCCCTCTTGTGCGAGCTTCTTAAATGGACTTTGAGATTCGTGGGGTTTTTCCCCTTGAGAAGTATTCCACATATTTTATCACGTTTCCACTATACTTTTATCATTTTCGCAGTCATATTCAAAGAAATCCCATATTGGACTCTGCCGCTTTCTCCCAACTTTTGCTGACGTAATATTTTATGCTAGCACGGTGAGCAGTTTCAGTTAGTTATAGTTTTTTTCTTTTAATTATTGTTTTTATTTATTTCAGTTAACGAAAATGTTTTTCCTATTTTAGTTTTCGCTATTTCGCTCGTTTTCGCTAACGATAATAACCCTGCTACAGACCCCATTGAACTGTGACGAATAGCTGTGGAGTTTGATTCAAGCTTTTTGGGACTGAGGGTTCGGATTTATCATGCTTTGAAGTACTGTCTGCAGATCTTCCTCAGTTGGATCAACGAACAAGTCAAGCCTTGGATTTTTTATTGACCTTTAAGGAGTTTACAGTGGCTGTGCTGGTGCACTTCTGGACAGGCTTCTGGAATTCATGGGCTTTCTGTGGACTTTTTTTTAAAGCCTTTTGGAGTGATAGGAAAGGACTTGTACAGTGTATTTCAACCAAGTTTTAAAGCAAAAAAAAGCAAGTTGTCAGCGAGCAGTGTTATCTATCCTACCAAAGAAAGGACTTCCTACCTCAAAAACTGGAGACCTGTATCACTTCTAAGCTCTGACTATAAAATCTCGTTCCTTTGCTAACAGACTCAAAAGTGTTTTACTGTCACTTATTCACTTGGACCAATCCTATTGTGAACCTAAAAGGTCCATTTATGATAATCTGTTTTTAAATAGAGATGTAATGGTCTTGGTATGTGGTCTGCGCATGTGTTTGGTACAGAGTTTGGTTCATTGTCATTTCAAGAGATCAAATGAAAGAATTTGATGAAGTGGACCATGACTACCTGTTTAATATCATGGAGAGTTTTGGTTTTGGGAAGAGAGGCATTAGACAAGGATGTCCACTCCCTGGACAACTTTATAGAATAGGCGAATAATAGAATAGTAAACCACTTCTCTGTTTACTGAGGACAAAGTTAACAGGTATGCAAATTGAAAATGGCTTCATAAGGCTTTTGGCTTATGCTGACGATGTCACAATTGTAATTCGCAATAATGAGGATGTCATTACCTTATGAAATAGCTTGACAATTTATGAAAAAGCTTCTTTGACCTGGTTGAACTGGGGGAAGACACAGGCTTTTGTGGTGTGGCCCTAGGTCTAAGGATACTGCCCTGCCATGACTTTCTGGTGGTGTACAGTGGGAGAGAATGGGGATGAAAGCCCCAGGAGTTTGGCTGTGTCATAAATTCACTGTGCTTAAGAGCACTGGTTGATTGTTTTTGGAGTGGGCAACATTGGCTGATGGCTGCGGTATCTTCCTGTGCTTGAGTGTAGACAGGGATTGATCGACATCTGGTCAAGAGTTGCAGTTTTGCGTTTACAGGCAGTGCAGCGGCTATTGTACCATAAGCATAATGAATAAATACCTGTTTTGCCTTTCTACTAAACTTATTGGACTTAGGTAGGCTGACTTTAATCCTAACTTTCCAAGGATGTCCTGGGTTGCTGACACTTTAAGGACCCGACTCATTGAGCCTTGCTTTTTGAAAATCTGCCATTTGAGGAGAGGTTTGAACTGGGTTACCTCAGAGCATCTGGCAGAACTGGCAGGCCTCAGGTCAGTGTGCCTGACTTCTTAGGTCCTGGAGCAGGTGAGATTCTGTTTTAAATTATTTGGATGAAACACTGGAGTACTATCAGAGTGGGCTGTCTGGTTTTCCAGAGTTGGTGATCAGGGTGGAGAAGGAGAACTGGCAAGAATGACAAGGAAAGCTCCTCACACTGGAGACCCCATCTCTTGGAAATTTTAGCAGCAACAACAAAAGGTCCAGGCCTTACAGGACCTGCAAGCAACAAAGTGGGCTGAGGTTATGGGCTCGGACTCTTCTTTAAAGGGTAGCTGGCGGTCCCTGTACAAAAGACCCATTGCAAAGTGAATGGGGGACCTCCAGTGGAGGATTGTAGCTATAAACAGACATTCCACAGGTTGATTCTTTGGTAAAGGAGAGGTGTCCATTTTTTGTGGTGTGACTGAAACCGTTTTACATGCCTTTTTTCAATGCTTACATTGGCACATGGTAAAACCCTTAAATACCCCAAACTTCAGGTTATTTTAACACAAGTTTTTGTTTTTGGCCCAAAATACTCTGTCCTACGGAAAGAAAAGGTTACTCTTTTGAACTTTGCCAGTTTGGCTGTGGCATACAGAAGTAGAAAGAACAAGATCAGGGGATTGTGGAGGGACTAATCCCGTTGTTATGGTGAGGGGGTTTGTGTTACAGAGACTTTGGTTGGAACTTTGGTTGGACTTTGGTTTTTTTTGCTGTGTGGGGGCTTTGGGGGAGTTGGATGTGTGAGAGTGCATGTGTGAGGAGCTGTGTTTGTGCTGGAGTTTTTGCTTTTTTGTCTTTATTTTTTTCCTTCTTTCTGTGTTTTCTTCTTTTTCCCAAACTATTAGGTGTCTTTTCTAATTGGTGCGTTAGGAGGGCCATGGCGGCCTCTCTGTTCCGCTCTAATGGTTTTAGGTGTGTCCCGGCCGCTAAAGCAACAGGTGAGGATGTGCTTTTAGCAGTGGGAGAAAATGTTGGTTCCGAGCAGATTTACTCTGCCTCGAGAATAAATAAGACTGTTGTTGTATTCCATAAAGATAAATGCTGTGTGTTAGTAGAAAAGTTAGTAGAAAGCGGGATTTGAAAACGTTTGTGCTGGTGTCCCCGCTTAGCGGCTTCGGCAGATTGGCAAGTTCAACGACACTGATCCCGCTCTGGTGCAAGAGCGTGACACTGAAACGCATCCTGTTTTTTCGTTTATTTATATTTATGTTTATAAGTAATGTGGATGAAACACTGGAAGTCTCTTCCCATGTAGCTCACAGGCAGAACTCATTTCATGGTGAATGCTAGCATGGACAGTTAAAGGTGTTTTGAATGTGAAAATATCGGACATAAGTTTGCGCGTCCACATAAAACTCAACACTTTGGCATGACACAGGGAGGCAGACGGGACCTGGGAATCGCAGTAAGGTACATCCTCAGGTGTGGAGGTGCACCGGAAAGTTGAGGTGAGTAAGCGGTTAGTGGTGGTGGAAAATGCTCCGGTCAGTGAAGGTGACAAACAGCAGACTGGTCAGGAGGGAGTGTAAAACTGGTTAATGCAATTGTGTATAAGGATGAAGTGCCGAGTTTGAGTGGGTGGGTTACGTCTGTGGTGCCTGTAGAGGAGGGTTTAGATAAAGAGAATAGACTGTCTGAAGTGTCTAATGTGAGTAGTAGTCGGTTTGGGAGTGAAATGTGTACTGTAGAGCAAATCAACTAATTTCTAGATGAGAACAAGGGTAAACCTGTAGAGATCAGTGATTTATTTTCTGACTTAGACCAGAGAAGTGCGGGTTATGACGTTCTCTTGTTTTTTACAAGAGACGCGTAGTGATGAGGATATAGCAACAGACCGGAGTTTATGGTGGAAAGGAGAGCATTTCCTCAGTCATGGCTCTAATACTATTGCAGGGTGACCATACTCTTCTTAGTTCATGAGCACATTTTCTTTTTTATTAATGTGTACACTGCTAATATGGGGGACTGATCGAGTAGAACTTTTTATCATATTGAAACAAATACTGCAGTCTGTCCCCTCAGGTGACATTATTGTAATGGGAGGGGATTGGAATTGTACGCTGGACTTTATGAAGGATAGAAATGGGGAAGAACCACACCCCAAGTCTGCAGCTGCTTTATCCAGCATCATGTCTGCTTTTAATTTGACTGATGTGTTAGGAGAAAAATATCCACTAATGAAACAGTACACGTGGGTAAAGATTTCGGCTGAAAGAGTCTGTGCTGCTCACTTAGACAGACTAACCATATTATTTGCACCATTCACAACATAAAATCTGTCCAAGATTGTTCTCCTTTCTCTAATAATTATTTATGCACTATTGATTTTCCACAGCTTATGGTACTTTAATAAGAGACTCCTACAGGATAAGGTTTTTTTGTGAGAAGTTTAAGATTTTTTGGGGGGACAGTGGGCTGACAGGAAGAAAATACTGAAAAGATATATATTTTTCCAAAGCTTTACATCTTTTTCTACAGTTAAGCTGAGGTCAGCTATCCAAAGGTTCGAGCACGATATTGAAAAGATTCATAACCTCATGATACAGTGGGTACGGAAAGTATTCATACCCCTTTACATTTAGCACTCTTTGTTTCATTTCAGCCGTTTGCTAAAATAAAAAAAAGTTTATTTTATTTTTCATTAATCTACACTCAGCATCTCAACATCGCAAATTTATTAAAAAAGAAAAACTGAAATCACATGGTCATAAGTATTCAGACCCTTTGCTAGTAGAAGCATCGTTTTGAGTTAGTACAGTCATCAGTCTTCTTGGGAATGATGCATAAAGTTTTTCACACCTTGATTTGGTAATTCTCTGCCAATCTTCCTTGCAGATCCTCTCCAGTTCCGTCAGGTTGAATGGTGAATGTTTTCAGGTCTCTCCAGAGATGCTCAATTAGGTTTAGGTCAGGACTCTGGCTGGGCCAGTCAAGAATGGTCACGGAGTTGTTCTGAAGCCACTGCTGTTATTTTAGTTGTGTACTTAGGGTCATTGTCTTGTTGGAAGGTGAACCTTCAGCCCAGTCGGAGTTTCTGAGCACTTTGGAAGAGGTTTTCTTCCAGGATATGTCTGTACTTGGCCGCATTAATCTTTCCTTCAATTGCAACCAGTCGCCCTGTCCCTGCAGCTGAAAAACACCCCCATAGCATGATGCTGCCACCACCATGTTTCACAGTTGGGACTGTATAGGGCAGGTGATGAGCAGTGCCTGGTTTTCTCCACACATACCACTTAGAATTAACACCAAAAAGTTCAATCTTCATCCGATCAAACCAGAGAATCTTATTTCTCATAGTCTGGAAGTCTTTCATGTCGTTTTTTTTTTTTTTGCAAACTCTATGCAGGTTTTTATATGTCTTGCACTGAAGAGAGGCTTCCGTTAGGCCACTCTGCCATAAAGCCCCGACTAGGAGGGCTGCAGTGATAGTTGGCTTTATGGAACTTTCTCCCATCTCCCTACTGCATCTCTGGAACTCAGCCACAGTGATCTTTGGGTTCTTCTTTACTTCTCTCAACAAGGCTCTTCACCCATGATTGCTCAGTTTGGCTGGACGGCCAGGTCTAGGAAGAGTTCTGTGCCTTGCCACAATTCTGTCTCTGAGCTACTTGAGCAGTTCCTTCGAACTCATGATTTTCATTTACATTGACATGCACTGTGAGCTGTGAGGTCTTATATAGACTGGTGTGTGCCTTTCCTAATCAAGTCCAATCAGTTAAACACATCTGGACTCCAATGAAGGAGTAGAACCATCTCAAGAAGGATAAGAAGAAATATGCTTGTGAGTTAAATATGATTGTCACAGCAAAGAGTCTGAATACTTTTCACCATGAGATATTTCACTTTTGTTTTTTTGGGGTTTTTTTTTTTGGGAGGGGGTCAGATTTTTTTTTTATTATCTTGTTGGAATATGTAGCTTTCCTGTGCTAGAAAAAACTAAAACTACAACTTTTGTATTGAAGAGTTTAAAAAGCCCATAAAAGTTTTACAAGCTTTACATTTCATTAGGTTAGGTTTAGGCTGACGAGGTTAGGGTTAGGTGTAAATGTATCTTTATCAGCTTCAGTAACATAGTAGTAAAATCTTATTCATTTCAATAGAAGCTCCAAGTGAGGCCTTAATTTTGTAAAGCTTAAAAAAACAAGGTGAATAAATGTATGTGGTGTGTTAAGCCATTGTACCAACAACAGTGTTAGGGGTAACCATATGATAGATAACTATTTAATTTTTTTACTATTTATTTTGCACATTTTACATATCAGATTTATATCTTTAATTACATCTTTTATTTGTACCCAGAGGTATAATAGAAAAAAACCCTCGTCTCTGTATTGTTTCCCTTTAAGAATGTATTGTTACTATTTTACCCTGCAGTTTGAGGGTAAAAGCAAAGGACACCCAAGTATATTTTTTGTATGAAAACTTTAAAGAGTCAGGGTGGAGTTATAATAATGAGTAAAGCACAAATCAAGGCATTATTGCAAAATATGGTTTTGGAGATGGAGCATACCGTGTCTGAAATTTACTTTACAGAGTTCTTTCATTACATGGCAGGAGAAAATTAAATGGCAATAGAATGTGGCTGAGAAGTGTACTACTAAAACAGAAACATGGAGGAGGCTAACACGCGTACATGAATTATAACAACCATGAGAAAGTCATAATGGCTTTGGAACTGACTGATTCCTTGTACATCTCCACAACAGCCTTTCCAAGAAATTAACTTAATGGCTTTTTTATATTGGCTTCAACAGATGGTGGCATTACTCATTCATTTGCAGACTCCATTTTGTAGTTATTTATTGTTTTACTTTATCTGTGTGGAAAAGGCAAAGGAAAGACAGAGATGCAGATCCACTTACAATAGATATGGCCTTACAATACCATTGTCCACAGCACCGGTGGCTTGGTGGGTAGCACCGCTGCCTCACAATAAGAAGGTCTCGGGTTCAATCCCAGGGTGGAGAGACCTGGGTCCTTTCTGTGTGGAGTCTGCATGTCCTCCCCGTGTCTGCGTGGGT